>MU846556.1:0-16811 GCA_030867225.1 Colletotrichum caudatum
AGAGGAGGGAGAGAGAAGAAAAAAAAGGCGATAGTCCTGGGCAGTGTTGGACACGGCGTCAGGTCCGCGCTAGTCCCTCGGGATAGACCTCGGGTTAGCTTCACCGGTGGTTTCTTATTGCTTGCCTGCGAGCTTGATGGGTCGTGCGGCACAATATCTGTGACGAGGCGTGGGGTTTGGGTTTGATGAGAGAGTTGACAGGCTTCCGACAGGCTTGACCGCCCCCCCCCCCCCCCTTCTCCCCCTCCCCATCCCCAATGGATGTAGTCGCCGGCGGCGGGGGTTAGCACAGCCGAGTGTGACGGACGGAAAGAATGGTGAGGGGAGGGATGATGTGTGTCATCTCTCCCACCCCTTCCTTCATCGCCGTCTGTCCCTCAAGGATGGGGGCTGAGATGGCCCCCAAGTTGGGGGCTGCCGTTACATGTCCGCAAAAACAGTGAAGCTGACGAAGTTGCCATCGGCGGCACACTCATCCAGCCTGGCCTGACTAGCGACCGAGTCTCACGCTTCGCACGGAACAGTAGCTAGATATCTGAGTGTCATACCTGATACATGGGTGGACGTAAACCCTTTTTCAGAGTCAAGATTTCTCACTAGCGTCTGTTGTCTCTTCGTGAGGGAGGGGGGTGGTGGTGGTGTGGGCCGTTGACAAAACGTACGGTACTGGCGGGCTCCTGGCTCACGACGTTGACACAAACTGTCAGCAACAGCGCCTGGTCCTTGCCATGTCGCCGATACAGCCCCTCCGAGTCGGCTGGAGCTGCCTGGTCGCCTAGTCCTTCTCCCTCCTCGTGTGTTTTTTTGGAATATCCTTCCCAGGTCAAGGCACGTGTACCCCCCTCTTATTCTCCATTCTTCGTGCCGAGTCGGTTGTGACCCTCCGCCCGAGTCGGCGGACCTTGGCCGACTAAGGAGAAACGAACGTCGTGGCACCCCTTTCCCTGCCCGCCTCGCCACAATCATACAAACACACTCACACGCATTCGCATACCTGTGCAGGCACAAACCTGGCCAGATAAACTTAAGGGCCCCATGTTCAACCCGTTGATCCACAGAGGGCCGGGACGGGTAGAGAGAATCAGGATTGCAGCCCGAGTCGACTTGGGGCCCCCGGCTTTTGCGCATGTCCCGCACGCAGGGCGGTCTCGCTTTGCAATCCGCACCCGGGACCTGGCTTACGGGGTTTGAACTCAGACAAAGCTAGCGGGTTTCCATCGTTGAAGTTGTAGCCCCCCGTGTCTGGTATCATAATCGTGTTTAGGGGTATGAGTCTGCACCTACTCCCCCCCTCACCCTTTGATATCCTCCATGTGGGTTCGTTCGATGGCCTGATATGTGTCAAATTCCACCGTGGGATAATGGTCGTCTCGTCCGCAGATGCCTCGTAGAGTCGAGGGTTTGGTGAGAGGGAGTAGGTAAGCCTCGGGGAACCGAATGACCCCCAAGTTTGCAGTGATGCGTGGAAGTGAAGCCCAGTCGTCTGGTGAATCTAATTGCGAGGTCCAGACTTGCAGCATGTCTATTAGACGGGTAACAATCTACTTGTAAGTATAGACTGGTGCCAAGTATACAATAGCGCGAATGTTACGGATACATGTGCGGTTTTGGTCTTCACTATAAAACAGCGCCATACATATACGTACGTACGTATGTATATGTAGGTATGAATGTATGTATAAAGGGTGTTAGCTTCTGCTGTGTTTATTTTCTAAAACATACTACTAATAAGTTTTGCTAGTAATTAATATTACAAGAAGTAGGCCATACAATAAGTAAACATGTTAAGACAGAATAATTCACAGGATCGTTCATGCAAGCAATAATAGATGCATTTGAGCGGCTGTGGACACGACAAAGTGTGATGGAAAAAGGCACAAAAAAGTAACCCGAAGAGTGGCTTTGCCAATCGCGGTGAGGAATTGAGCCTCACGCGGGGGTCGAACCCGCAACCTTGAGATTAAGAGTCTCACGCTCTACCGATTGAGCTAGCAAGGCGGGTTAATGGGCTGATCCGTGGACCAGCTGTTCTTGGACATTGGGCTGCAGTTAGCCACCTAATCAGGAAGAAAGCTGTGGTAGTGGAGAGATTGTGGAGAGATTTCTAAAGGCGGGTTATGATTGGTTGTCATTTTGTGTTAGGTTTAGTAAGTGCTCTATTCAGATCTGAGTGGCTGATTGGGTTTCTTGGCCCTTCTACTCCATAATTGATAGCAATGTATTAGACTCAGGTACAAAACTCTACAGTCAGTGCTTAGGTACATATGCTTAATAAGAGTTCTTCTGTCCATGTGTGCGCTTGGCGATTACGCACGGGACACTCGAGTTATACGAATGCGATTGCGAACGCCATCAAGAACGTCTCACGCACACGGAAACCAGTCCTCATCAACTAGTCATGCTACTTTTCCCTTCCCTAGGGGAGGGTGCTCCGAGTGATTCAAGGAGGCCTGCAATGGTTTACACTGCCCTTTCAAAGCCCAATGACCGGAGCGCTTGACGGGGCCGCCTACGTAGCAGATACGTGCGCGCCCTTCGTTGGAGACTCAATAGGGTTAAAATTTGATCCGTAAGCCGCGCGGGGGGGCCGGTGGTGATGCAAAGTTGACATCCGTGGGGCCCATAGAGTTCACGTATTGTACGCTTTGAAGACCAAGACCCACGTCTAGGACACTCATCGCGCATCTCGACCCCCGCTCGCGCTGTCTGTCATACAGTCTTCCGGCGTCGCCACGTTCCGCAGCCGCCCGAAACGAACCATGGAAACAGGAAGCAGTAAGCACTTGCTTATACTTCATCTGTTCGCGCCGTTGTTGGCAGAAGCTCGGCCTGGCTCATCATGTGCGGCAAGGTCGATCTCGGCCCAAGTCTTCTGCTCTTTTACAGTCTTCGTAGCACCGGTCATTTAATTTTCGCTAGATGTGTTCAAACTCCGCGGTGCCCCCCCCCCCCCCCCCTGAGCCTTTGGCATTTTGCATTTGCTCTGCTAGCCTGGTCACATACTCCGACGTGAAGCTAAATCATCCAGCTACAATTTTTTTTCAAATTCTTTTTCTTTTTTTAGCTGTAACATCAATCTCGGTAGCATCATACCGGGCCATGGTAATCAATAGGATTGACGTGGCCAGACGGTGTGAGCAGTTAATTACAGTGCTTATTCGAGACTGGCGGTCGGCCGCTGACTCGACTGTCAAACAAGTGTTTTTGTGTTTCTTCAAGTTCAAAAGTCTGATCATAATCACGGTTAGATCCATCCAGTGCGGCTGGTTATGTTCACCGGATATTAGTCGCAAACACTGGCGTTCCGGAACGGTCCGTCATGTGTTGCATCAATCTTGTATTCCTGGTGCCGCCGGAAAGCCGGAGCCACTAGTGGCGGAACATGAAAGCCTCGACTCTATAGTATGGAATAATGGTATGCTCTTTGAATAGTTGGTTGGCGATAAGATTAATCATTGCAAATCTTGTCCGTGAGGTCAGTATGCCCCCTTTCTTACACTATCTTCTAAGCAGACTTATGCATCATCGTCTCCAACTTCATCATCTACCTACACACTGAAATGAAAATATCCGTCATCAGTCCATTGTTGCCACATTAACAGCCCAAGTTACTGAGGTTGAAGTCCCGCTTGCGGCCGCAGAAGTTTCGCTCTCCGGAGAGCCGCCTACATATGCAAACATAGGTTGCAGTTTGATTAACCTGTAATTAAGCAACTCGGGCTCAGCTAACTTTTTGACATGCGTCCAGATTGAAGAGGCTGCCCGTGATGGAGATATACAATACCAGTCATGGCATTCCAAAAGGAGACGAGGTCACGAGGCAGACTGTGTAGTCATGCCTTGGCGATTTTTTGATTGTTATATTCTATCGGCACTACTTGGACGTTCCCAGGGGTACCCAAAGATCTTGGTACTGAATCCAGGAAACCTTTCGAGTCTATTTCGAAGTCAACTGCCGAAGTCGAACGACGTCGTAAACCCCCGACGCCCTTGGCTGATCCATTCTCGATTCCTTCGAATGTTCTGCTCAGCTAAGCTTGGGACCGCCCTCGGTTGTTGACGTCGACACTGGGACTTTAGCCAATATGGCGTACTCAAACGCCAGTACTGTTGTACCTCGCGGGCTGCGCACAACCACCTGTGACCAATGCTCTAGACTCGCCGACGCTCTCTACGACCTGCCACAAGTACGTCGTCATCTCCCCGAGATCCCCTAGCCACGGATCTGAGCGCCCCGTCGCCGTCGCCTGAAGCTCCGAGGTCAACCCCACGATGTCGGCGGAGAAGGCCTCCCGCTCCTGCTACCGATGATGTGCTGTAGCATTCCGCATTCATGAGCCGAGGCCCTCCATAGCAGAAGGAATCGCACAGATGGAGTCATGCATAGATTCATGCAGTCCGTCCCGCCAGACCAGCCCGAGTTGCAGTTATGCGCTCAGCAGACAGGTGTCTGTCAGAAGCTTGTTGTCGCAAAAACGACGCCGTTAGTTGCGGGCAACAACTAACGCCTCATATCCTATAATACACCCCCCCAGATTCATACCCTCCTGGTATGGATCTGTAACTCTTATCAATATCTGACCTTCTAATTAGGTCTATCTCGCCAAAGTCTAGGTAGTCTAGTCTAACCCTGGCAGAATGTCTATAGGTGCTGCTATAGGAATTGAACCTATGGGGTCTACGATGCTCAGGCGCTAGTGCTACACTTATACTATTAAGGTATAAACACTCTAGAACTACTGGGCTCATAACTGTCATAAAAACGATGCCGTTAGTTAAAGGTAATAACTAACGCCTTATACCCCTTGATACTTGTTCTCGTGAAGGTCAACCTCTAGGAATACTATCTAGTCTTGTCTATCTTTGCTTTGCTTGCTGGTGCCGGTTGTTCACTGCTTGTTCTGTCGTTCGTTACGCGTGCGTTGCTTGCTTAATTCACTGCCTTCACTGCGTTTCCCCACGTCGCTGCCGTGTTATCACACAATAGCTTCAGGCCATTTACCCTGTGTCGTGAAGCTGGAATAGCTTCGTGTGGCTAGTATCAGCAGCATCCGCCACAGATGTGGCGTCTCACCCGCACAGACCACTTGAGATGGGTATTTCAAGCTTATTTTCGGTTCATACGTAGATTCTTAATAGGACAACTACTTTTCTCTCAAATGACTAGACGTTGCGGTTCATCACACCCTGTCAGATCCGGATCGGCTGCCGGGAGGCCTGTGTCAGATGCATTGAGGGATAAAGGATTGTGGGCGGTTGGAATGCAAGGGTTATTTGTATGTACGGTAGTATAGTCGTCAATCCCCTGGGAAACTTACTGTGCAGCCTGTAAATGTCCCCGCTTAAGCTTTGTAAAAGTTGCTTAGAGTAATCAGTGTTCGTAGGGATGTATAAAGAATATACAGTAAAAACTACACATAGAATATTATTCGAGAGAAAAAGCACGGGCTTATAATGCCTACCTAGTTAACAGTTAACGTGTATCCAAAGTGTTACAAAGTGATTGGAAGTAGGCTTAAGGGCGGGTCGGTTCATGGTTCAAGCTTGGGTAGCCGGGGTTAGGAATATATGGAAAGGTGTATCATTGAAACGAGCCTCGGCGAGTCCGAATAATGCTGTAGATTCATTTATGCAGTGTTTTCCAGAGCCTCCATAACTATGTAGTTTAAGTAAGGACGTAGCCCTCATAATATTATAGCCTGCATCTAGGTGTACAAAAATCAAGCATCCTTGAGGGATAACAACTACTACTTCTTTTTCTCGATTTTCAACTACATAAAACTAAAATGCGCTACTCTCTCATATTCTTGGTTCCATCCATTGTTCCTGCGCTAGGAGGCATTAGTCCTGTTCAACCTCAAACTGGAGACTTATGCTGCAGCCCTGATGGCGTTGGAGATCCGAGTGGAACCTGTGCTGCAGCAGGTTTAAACTCATATTGTGTAAGTTATCTTCGACTTGGGAATAGATACACCGAAGACTAATAACGAAACTCTTCACAGTGCTCCGAATCCCCAAGCAATAGTGGAGGTGGGTGTGACTATTTTGATACACTTGGATTTCAGATTGGACGCGATGTCAAGTCCTCTCCACCTGGACGTAATGATGGTTCTGCTTGTGGCATAATAGGCTTTATTGGATGCGCACAGTAATCACCAGTCTCAATCCATTTGTATCTCACAGTCAGATGAGCACCAAAAACCTAGCCGATACCAGATAGTCTGATACCCAACGCCACAAATAGAAGCAGCGTCCCCAAAAAGACTAGATGCCAAGTGAGTAGAGATGCGGCTCTTCTAGATACCCCGCCCCTCACTGGCATCATCTGATTAAATGGAATGGAGGCTGGCCTTTGTTATCATAGTTTCGACGACCTAAAGTAAAAGCCGCAATTCGCCGGAACAGACGGCACGGAACATACTATAGCCGACAGAGCTCCGTCTTAGACAGTGAGGTTCTCGTTAGGCAAGCTAGCTCTACGCTAGGGTGTGAACTAGATAAATGTATCGGTGGGACCTGCTAAGCACTCTGGCTACTTCATCGATTTACCTCAGCGGTGTCCCTGACGCGCGCCGCGTCGGCGAGAAATTCCCTCGACATGTCTCTCGCAGACACGTCGTCGAGCGTCGTGAAAAGGTCCATGGCCGCGGGAAAGGCGCCGTGCGGCCAGCGACCCACGCGCCATCTGGCACGCAGGCACTGCAGGGTGCTTTCGAGCTGCGACACGAACGGCGCATGGTCCGCTGTGGGCATTGGTTTCTGTATGAACTCTTTGATTACCAAAACCATGTCAACGTAATCCGGGCTTGCCAACTTCCCTCCAAGGGGCCGAACAGGGGCCAACACACCGCGCCGGACGGTTGGGTCGGCCGTCCTTCTGTGTCTTCTGGGGATCCGGCATGTCGATGTGTTCCGGGATGGCCAGCACCTCGCCGGAAAGCGGACCGATGGGGCCCGTCCCAGAAGCCGCCGTGGAGGGTGTCGAAGCGAAGCTCATGAGGTACCTGTCCTCCAGAACCGACTGGCAGAACCGGAGGAATCCGGAGACGAATAGCCCTGGGCTGAGCAGTACGTTATCTAGGAAGTAATGGCAGGGGCAGTTACATGGCGTCGCCTGCGGCCGGCTCGTCGACCTTTTCCTCTTCCTCTTCCCCTGATCCCGTCCTCCGGCCAGGCCAGACTGTCGTCTCGGGATCCGCTTTCTCGATATGTTTCATGGGGAGGAACTGTTAACGAACGAACGTGTGTTGCACGGGTTAAGCACTTCGCAGGGCCGGCGCGTCAAGACGGGCGCCGGTATCCGGATCACGAAGCCAGGCCGCACGTCGGAGAGGCGCGGGAACGCCGCTGTGACGAAGAGGTTCCTGGACCCGAGAAGCGCAGCTGCAAAGGGCGAGGCGCAGATTTGCGCAAAAAGACGGGCGGACTTCTTGCAGCGGTCGCTAGCTTCACAAGACCCCTCAAGAAAGGATACATGACGGATTCTCTCGTGCTTGGCCAGAACCGCGAGCAAAGGCGCCGGCTCATCATCCATTCCATCAACGCAGATACTGAGCGCCTGCGCGTTACACAGCGAGTTGGAATCCAGGGCCTCGGCGACGTGTTGTACGACAAATAGCGGCAGGCCGGCCAGTTGAGGTGCGGTTGTCGGGCGTAGGCGTGTCGGAGGGGCTGCAATGGAGCGCCCGAGGCCTGTAGGTGCTCAGAACATGCAAGAAGGTGCCCCTGGAGACGACCCTGGAAACCTGGCGAAGAAATGGTGTCGTAATGGGCTGTGAGGTCTAGATCTCCAGAGTCGGCTAGAGAAACAAGGCGACGGATCGTTTCCTCCGGCGCCGAGGCCTCGCTCTCCTCGTCGTCGTGCGCAGGCGAGGCCGGGACTCGAGGCGCAGTGCTTCCTCGGGCAACAGGCGGCCAAATAGCCAACAAAAAACATCAGCACCCGACGATGCCGCACTTGACAGCACCCAGGCCCGGGATGTCGATGACGACGGCGCCGTAGACGAGCGCATCCTCTCGGCACACGGTGCTGAGGGGCTGTTCCCGGTCATCCTCGAACCTGGCGCCTGTCTCGTCGTCCAGACGAGTCAACGTCAGGTGCACGCAGGTCGAGATGAAGGGATGATGGGCAACAACGGCGGGCGTTTTTGGTCGACTAGTAGCGGCGATAGTGGACGGCGCGCGGGCATCTGGTCGGGCTCGGGCAGGTTTCCGTGGAAAATCATGGTATCGCACAAGCTCGGCTGCGGTCTGTCGAGGACCTGGATGTGGGGAGCTCGAGTTCCTGGCTCCGGGTGGCTTGACCCGCCGTGCTCTGTTCGGGCCAGGGCCAGTTCAGCCTCCAAGATGGCCCGGTTGCCGGTCCCGGGCACAGTAGCTGCCGTCATGAGAAGTTCTGTTGAAAACAACGACTGAACTTGGTTGTAGCAGTATGGAGCGGTCGTCTCATCGTAGCACGCCATGCGGTTAACAGACGCCGGGACCGAAACAAACGCTTCACCTTGGGCTCTGACGCCGAGCCCAGTGACTGCGACAAACCCCCGGCAACTCTTATAGAAATGTTCTCAGCCAGCCGGTACGGGGGACAATATTCAAACTTCTGAACCCGTCCGTCGTACCGGTGGGATGAGGGTTGAGCCACATGCCCTCGAGGAGGGCCGAGAGGGCCAGCTTCAAAGTCTTGGACAACCACATCCATTACTCGACCTTGATTTAAAGTGGTAGTGGAGTCTCCTGTGCCTCCTGCTGGTCAACAAGCGACTCTACGGTCCAACTCAAGTTCATTCTTCTTAGCTGGTGTAATTGTTGCAACTCCCCTTGTCTGGCGTGTACATGCTGAACTTGTCTGTCTAAAAGAGGAAGGACATGGGGTTCGGTTCCGTTGACCACCTGACCACGTCGTCTTTATACCGGTGAGCAGCTTACATATCTCATGTTACAATGAGCCTGTGCCGTGCATAGCTCACACTGCAAACTTGAACGCAGCAACTTTGTCGCGACATGGTCAGCTTCTGTAGAGCCCACTCACAGAGTAAGAGTCTGATCGGCTTTGGGTTCGAAAAGTCGGCCGCTTGGCAACATCGTTCATACATGTGCTGTATATACGAGCGTTATCATTGCCATATGTGGTTGTATCACTTTGAGTGTACCTAGCTTCTGGGGCATGACTTTGACGGGACTTTACATGGGCCGACCATCTCAGCCATTACGCAACCTATACATATCTCAACCTATAGACAACACCATTGAATATCTCACTTACATGGATAATCTGTAGAGATTCTGGAGTCCAAGCAGATAGGATTACAGAGAGTTTCCAAAAGAAGAATACAGCTAACACGGACACCCACCAACAGCCGCGCCGCAGGTCGCCGGCCTCGCTGCCTACTACCGATCAATGGAATCGCCCTGGATGGCCGATCTGGGCGAGCTGGGAGAGGTTGGCGAGAACGGGAGGACGGCTTTGACGCCAGGGCGCGTCAAGAAGCTGATCCGCAAGTTCCACCGCCGGTTCAACGTCATGCCCGAGAACGGCGACGCCGTGGCAGCAAACGACGCGAGCAAAAAGCGGCCCAGTGGAGGCCCCTCGTGCCTCCGGGACTATGCCGTCAATGGGCAGCGAACGACGTGGTCGCGAAACAACTGCCCAGACATTCATCTTGTCCTCGACAACCAGGCCGACGATGGCGAGACGGTAGCCCCCTGCGAAACCCCTTCCCGGAGGTCTTATCTGCCCGGTCACGCCAAGAGACAGCAAGACGGTGGTGGTGGTTCGTGCCCGCTGCTGCTCCCCGTCGACGGCTCCTTGGCATCCGGCGGCGGCGGAGGCAGCCCGCCCCCTTACCCGCCGGAGGCCCATCGCAGGCGCCATCTCATCTTGGCACTGCAAGAGCTGAGCATCGCGAATCCCATGGGGCTCCGGGACTGGGACCGCTCGTGGCTCGTCTTCTCGAAGGAGCCGGACCGCCAGTTCAACTTGTGCGGCGACCATGCCGTACACAACGACGAGACCAGCACGCCTTGGGCCATGGCGGGCTACCTTTCCAGCATATCCTTGGACACGGTCGAGGGCTTGCCGTGCTCGGAAGAGGATGGGCTCGAGGGCTCGGTGGGCAGGATCTCCTGCCCGGGCATCTCCGACATCCGGTGCGAGTCGCTGGACGAGATCGCCCCGTGCGGCGTTCGCAACAGCCCGACGATCAAGGCCGGGATGTACTGCTCTTGGGGGTAGAACTTTGTACTGCGTTAGACTTCAGCTACTCCGCAGGGTTCAGCTACTGCGCATTGTAGCCTGGTTTTAGATGGCGAGAAGCCGGTAAATGGTAGGTAGAACACCGCTTGGCGTACTGGGTAAGCATGGATCCCCCATCTTGAACCATCTCCCCATTGCTTCTTCCAAAATGCCGACCTTCTATGGCACCGCCCTCCTCCAGAGTTTCGCCTGGATATGTCCGAAGTTGGAGCGTTGCTGGCGACTAGAGCCGTGGAGAAAAGAGGAAATAGGCCAACTGGATGGACTGAAATCCGGGTTATCGGCACATATTGGGGGCCATCTCGACGATGTAGTTGGTTTGATAGGCAAAGGTTTATAGCAATGGAACGTAGTTTGAAACACTATGGGCCTCCAAAGGATCCGACAGGAGCTTTAAGATTGACAAACCCCTAATACTGACTAGCCTTCAAATCCAAGGGTGAGGTTAGAGTCTCACCGTGCTAGGGTCGACGTACCCGAGTTAACCGAAGCTATCACCGAGGCAGGGATAGTCTAGCGCGCTGCAAGGGCTAATCCTGCCTGCTTCTCCCAAACCCCCTATTATACTTTTAAACTAGGAACATTACCCACGAATCATAGTAGGAGTAACACTCCTTATTCTAGTGTTTCAATTAGATATACGCGTTGGCCACTGGAGCCCCTAACAATCTTGAACCGTTGTGTTACATTTTATCTTGAACAAGTCCAGTTTAGCATTGTTGTATTAGTGCCAAGTTTTTATAGTTCCGTAGATGCCCACCCTATAAACCAGGATAAAAACAAATACAAACACATGAGCCAATAGATTGAACTTTCGGGCGGGTGTTGGAAAAGCCAACCTATTGACCCAACTACCCAAAAGATCCGCCAATCCTTGCGTCGACTGTGAGAATCGCTGTCAAACATTGGTTATGTGCCCTGTCCTCCTCTCGCTCTGTGGTCCAGGGAGTTGTGCTGTTACGGAGTCGTTCTTCAAGCAGCTTGACTTTCGGCTAATCCGAATGAAGTAACGTTGAACGTTGTGTGCCTTACGCTACCTCGGGCCTTGCGTTGCACTAATAGAATCCCAAACAGCAATAAGGTTTACGAGTCAAACTTCTACACTAGAAATCAGGCAGCACAGTTACATCGTAGAGCTGCCATCGTAGACTGACATGAACTCAAAGATTGCGCGAACAGTTGTAGGAGTCTTCTGAAGTATAAATATAACATAGATTCGCCATCAATTGAACATCTTCTATTCCATCTACATTGTAGCACGGTCTTCATATCCTTTTTTTCCTTCCCAACTTCTTTTCCCTATCTGACTGGCTTCAGACTTCTTACTCAATCTACTTCAAACCCCATCCTATCTCCATCATTCAACCTGAACCTTCAAGATGCGCTTCTCATCTACGTTTATCTTCTTCTTCTTTAGCCTTACCCTTGCTGCGCCTATAGCAAGCCCGGCCGATAACGAGGCTACCAGCAACAAGGTCACGGCCAGAGCGACAAGCGACAAGACGAAGCTCGTTAACGGCATCCAAGCCAACATCGACGCCGGCAAGAAGGAGCTTTCCTCTACTCAACAGGCCCAGGCCGATGCCAAGGCCAACAACGCCGCCGGCCTGAAAACCGACGAGACCGGCATCAAGAGCGCCCTGGACGAGGCCACCAAGGACCGCGAGAACAACCAGAAGATCGCCGGCAACAAGGACCCGGCTCTGACGGCCGGGCTCGCCAAGGTCCAGAACGCGCAAACTGGCGCGAAGCAGACCGTCGACGGCTTGACCGGCAACCCGAAGACGGACCAGCCGGGGCTGGACAAGCTCAACCAGACTTTCCAGAACGGCAAGAAGACCAACGAGGCAAACCTTGCGGAGGCAAGTTGTTGGGGATAATGCAAGCGTATGGAGTAAAGGCTAACAATGAATAACAGGCCAAGAAGAACTTCCCCAATTGATTTGATGGGACAGGGAGGACTATTGACTAAACCCTACATATGATGGAGGATATTTACCGGGTCAACTGCACTAGAACGTATATGGGGGTTTAATAGTACTGCGACTAACATAGATCCATCGACGTATAACAGAGGTGGCTGTTAGTAATTTGAATGAAACACACAGTCGCTACAGATAACAGAATACATGTAGACAATACACAGTCAGTCTTTACTGTCGAATAGTGTATTCTTGTTATTTTGTTCATATTAATCACCCCTTTCACGATTCCTTAGCCAGTGTTGAACCTTTTCAATTTCCTTTCTGGATTACGTCTGAGAATCTCAATACCTATCTATTCGGGTGCGTTTCACTCGGATCGGAAGAGGCTTGAGATTGGGAGTGGGTTTCGCCCTAGGTTCGGCAGCCGCTTGTTACGGTAAAATGCAGATCATGTGTCTATGAGGGTTGGTGCTACAAGTCCAAAGTGTGTACAGCTTCGTTGACGAACCCAATCTATAGCCAACCAGTAAGAATCCTAGGCCCCATGTGTACAATATAATAATCATATGCTCCTCCCAAATACCTGGCTGCGTTCAAATCATGGTAGGTGCCAATCGTCGTACAGATACAACTGTCACTCGTCACTCTTGTCCCCCAACGCCCGTAAGGCCACCGGCGAGCCCCTGCATCCTCCTGCCGAGCAGGTCGTCCGTGCTCTTGAGCTTCACTAGGCTCGCGCCGGAACTCTTGCTCGCACCCCTGGCGCGCCCATTCCTCTTCTTGCCGCCGCCACCCTCGCCCTTGTCGACGATGGACTCGCTCTCGTCCATCGCCTGCGGCTCCTTGGTCAGGGTGTTCTTCCGGTTAGCCCGTGTCATGCTGATCTCCAGGGGACGATCTTCGTCGCCGCTGGACTCGGCTCGGACGTGGTGGCGCCCCTCGGTGTTGCCGTTCGTGAGGTGCCCGCCCGCTGCCCGGCGACGCCCGCGGCCCTCGCGCTCGCGGACGGCATCAGCGGAGGCGAAGATCTCGGTGATCCACTCGGCGGACCGCTCGAAGTGCTTCCAGGCCGGCGGGTAGACGGTGGGGAATTGCATGAACCCGTGGGAGATGCCGGGGATCAACATCACCTCGGCAACGTCCTTGGGGTTGAAGACGGATTCGACGCCGTCGCCGTGGTCGGAGCGCTCGGAGCGGGCCTGGTCGAACATGGCCTCCTTGACCTTGCGCAGGCGCGCGGAGAAGATGACGGTGTCGTCGACGAGGGGGTCCCGCTCGCCCGTGAGGAAGTAGACCTTGGGGAAGCGGGCGAGCAGGGAATCCGGGGTCAGGACCGGGGAGAGAAGGTAGTCCTTGCTGAAGTCGGGGCGATTGTGAGGGCCAATGTAGAGGATAATCATGGCGCGCATCATCTCGGGGGTGAGCACGCGGTCGTTGAAGTAGGAGATCATGGAGGACATGGCAAGGCGGGTCCGCAAAGGCTCGGAGTGGTGCGAGGCGCTTTGCTTCCGCTTGGCGTCCGCGGTCGAGAACTGCGTGTTGGAAGAAGGTCCTTGCGGGCCGCCGTGCGAGTACTCGGGGTGAGGGCTGGCGAGCGCCATCTGGGACGCGATCTCGGCCTCCTTGACGGTCAGCTCCGTGGACTGCTTGGTCGAGCTGTCTTCCTCGTCGTCCGAGTGGTGCGGCGTGCCGACCAGGTCGTTGTACTGCATGCTCTTTCTCCTGATGATTGGCTGGTTGGTGCTCCTCAGCCTTCTGTCCTTCATGAGCGACATCTGGTCGTCCGACATCCAGTTTCCAATATTCATGTCGAGCGCCGGGTAGAAGAGGACCAGCCCGTCGGGCAGCGGCAGATCTCCGGTGGACGAGTACCGCCGCATGGGGACAGACGTCCGCTCGACGATCATCAACGTCGTTGCGGTGGCCAGGTTGCCGCCAGCGCTGTCGCCCGTAATAACAATCTTGGGAGTCTCCCTCCCGGACATTCCGATGCACCTCCCCTTGCTGCGGATAAGGGTGGTGTACACATCGAAACACTCGTTCAGGGCATAGGGATAAGGGAACTCGGGAGCCTTCTTGTAATCGAGACTCAGGACGGGCAGCCCCGTCTTGGACGCCCACGCGAACAACTTGTCGTCGTTGCATCGAGGATCCATAGCGACGAAGCCGCCGCCGGGGATATCCAAGACGATCCTGTTGTGGTGTGCGAGGTCGGTCAGGGGCCCGTCGAAATAGAGCCAAGCCGACATGGGCTCCTTGTAATCGCTCCCCGCCGGTCGCGGGATGCGGATGGCGCGTGGCGGCCAGCGGGAGAAGCGGGGCCGCATGAGGTTCTGGAAGAAGCTCAGGTAGGGCGTCGTCCCCTTGTCCCAGGACACGCGCAGATGCTCGACTGTCAGCATGCCGCGGACCTTGCGCACCTTCTCGTCGGCCTTTTCGGCGGCGACCATGTAGAAGACGGAGAAGACGATGCTGGCGAGGTCACGCAGCCACTTTGCGCGGATCTTCATGGCGGTCCAGAAGCCGGCGTCTAGGGCGGTCAGGATCCAGGTGGCGCGAAAGTAGGCGGCATCGTACATGTTGGCCATGGGTTCGGGGCTAGCGAGGCCAACGAGGGTGCTGAAGTGGCGGGCGGCGTAGAGGTAGATCATAGTGATGACGACTGTCTGCCATGCCGTGAGGCGCTTCGTCGTGAGCTTGGAGAAGAAACGGATAACGGGCGGACCGTGTGAATGGCCTCTGCATCAGAAGAAAAGGTACTTGTCAATATGCCTTCGCCAAGATGAAGAGAGGGGGGAAGATAGATGCGGAGAGAGAGAGAGAGAGAGAGGAGGCGCGGCGCGGCGCGGCACACTATCGGTTCGCATCACATACCTGAAAAGATATGCCGACCAGAAAGCCAGCACCGCCAGCACTTGGAGGCGGCGCGACTTGACCGACGGCCTTCCCAGGACGTGGTCGATCATGGTGACTGGCGGTTGCTATGCGCCAGCAGGAGGGTGGCGTAAGCAGGTCGTGGTGTCAGAGGAGGTGATTCTTTATGTGTTTATGAGGTTCCGACGACGCAAGACCTTGAGCAAGGCAAGCGACAACAGCGCACGTAGAGGCCGAGGTTGTCGTGGCTGGGGCGAACCTGGCGGCGTTGTGGTGGTCGACGGACGGGCTGGCGCAGCGCGAGTAATGCAAAGGCCCTCTCCGGGCTAAAAATGCCCTACCAAGGCGACGGGGCTCGGGAAGGCGCTTGGAGAAGAACTGCGCGGGAAACGGCTCAAGGTCACGGGCCGCCAATCGTGTGTGTCTGGGATGGATGGTTCGAAATAGTTAGCAGGCGGGAGGTGTTCCGTTGGTCTGGCTGAAGATGATAGGGCAAGCAAGCTTCGCGGCCGAGGGGCGGGATGAAGTGAAGCTGGCGCCAAGAATGAATGAAAGAATGAATGAAAGAATGAATGACGGTGTCTCGGGACGGATATGGCGGACTAGGACTCGGAGAAGCTGGCCGTCAATGAGGACGAAACTGGCTGATGGGATCGGGAGGAGGAGAGAGAGAAGAGACAACGACGACGGCAGCGAAGACAACGACAATGGAGGAAGATGCTCCCCGTGGAAAGACAGACGATCCCCGGGCCAGGCGACCAGGGTAGCAGCGGCACATGTTCCAATTTGACTCGGTTCAATTGCTGGCTCCTGAGGTGAGACGGTGACGTTGCCCTGGTAGTACCTGTGAGTGAGTGTCCTTTTCTGGGGAGCGGCGCAGCAGCTGACATGTGAAGACGGGGCCCCAGTCGACTCGAAGCGTGACCCGTACGGGGTAGAGTGGCAGCACGTGGGTGCTGCCGTGTCTCTCGCTAGTCCCATTCGGGTCTCGCCCCAGGTCCGATCCTTGGACGCAGCCAATCATGTGCTGCCGCTTCGTTCTGCTCCCCCCATCTTGACTGCCGCCAGCTCCTGTTTCCCCGCTGCTCCGCTGTCCTATCCAAGCAAGTGCACTGAAGGTCTGGGGCTATCGATCCTTACATAATAAGCGTGCCATCGGCTTACAGATAGGATAGGCAAGTCGATAATGATTATCCGATGGGTATTAGCTAATCAATCCTGGACTCTTGACGGACGTCAACATCATCAACAACAACATCAAAACTTGTCATCTCGACATGCATCTGACGAGTCACGAGGGCAAGACCTCATCGCCATACGGTCCCGCGAAGATATCGCGTGTGCAATCCAGACTGGGATCCTGATGAATGCGCTTGGCCAAGGTTTGCAGACTCGGCATCATAAAACCAAAGGAGCGAGATGGACGACTCAGGCGCACCTCGGTTGCAAAAAAGTCTACTCGTCTTGGTTGGCTACGATCAATAACTGTCGACAACAAAGGACACCACGGGCCGGGGCCCGGAGGGCAAATCCCCATATATTTCCCAAGCTCCACGTTGCCCACCGTGGATCCCTGCCGCACATGCTCCTCGAAGCACCGACCGACTGACACAGTCTGACCTATTCCCTGCTTTCACAACACTCTACCATATAAAAAAAATTATTAGAGAAGAGAGAGAGAAGAGAGAGAGAAGAGAGAGAGAAGAGAGAGAGAAGAGAGAGAGAAGAGAGAGAGAAGAGAGAGAGAAGAGAGAGAGAAG
>MU846557.1:0-16742 GCA_030867225.1 Colletotrichum caudatum
CTATTTTTACTATCTAAAACGGGACCTGGTTTTTTAGGTGGCCTTTTCTGACCCCTAAATCAACACTCCCCTTACTGGCTTATCTATAGGAGAGCGGACGGGATCCCGAGTTTTCCAGTGGGTATGGTCGTATGTGCTTAGGACCCGTAGTGAGGACGGTTATATCAGTCCGAAGGCCGACAATGAGAAATATTCACACTTGTGTACATGAGCCATAATCTTAGGTATGGATGGCCTCTTGTGAGAGTTATACTATTCCTTTGCAAACTCTCTCATTCGGAGGCCTATCAATCCATGCGAGACGCGGTCACGTTGGGTAATGCCAATGCTGTTACCTTTACTGCCTGCATCTCACCGTCCCCGCAAGAATTGCTCAAGAAACATGTAACAATTTGATTGAGCTCTCGGCCAGGTCGTTCAGATTCAGAATGCCTTCCGATCCGCGGACACTGTCCGCCTTTATCAGCCGTCTGCCGCGCGAGGTCCGCGAGACCGTCTACCTTCAGCTGTGGCGCTCACGCGGCCTTCGCCAGCACATCCTATGGCATGGCGCCGCAACCGATCAACACTTCTGTCGTTGGTCGTGCAACACAGAGTACCGGGTTAAGGACGAATTGCAGAGGGATATTGAGAAGATGAGAGCCGAGCTTGGTGACCCACTGATCCAGGAGATCATGAGAGACCGGCATGGTAACGCACCACTTTACTGCAGACGTCTACAATCTCCGTGGATAAACTATTAGCTCTGCGGCGAACGCGCGTTCGGAGAATATGGTATTGGAGCTATTCGTGGAACCAGCACCTCAACCAACCTGTGCTGGAAAAAAAAGGCCGGAAGAATGCGTCTCATGGGCCATGGTCAAGCGCTTACATCCCCATGCTGCTGCCATGCAAGCTCATGTAGGTGGCGAGCAACCATCGTCCAACTCTCCGGGCATTCCCTAATGCTTATGGATTCAGCTCTACCGAGTGCCTTCGATCCGTATACGAGTCGACGACCTTCATCTTCACTGACATGAGGGCAATGCAGATGCTCTTTGACCACTGCGCCCTCCACCCGGCCATGGAGACATTAAAAACAGGGGAAATACCCCCAGCTTTCTTCAAACATGCCCGGCGCTTGGAGCTCTCGCTCGGTCCAGACTTTCCGGCACTTCTGATGTGCGCCAACTACGATCTCCCCGGGATCCCGCGCTGAAAGATGTGCTGACCGCTTTCGGAACTGTCTGGTCCGTCACGCTGAATACACTTCTGAGTTAGAGCCTAAGTCCTGAAGAGGGCTATGTGAGCGTTGGAGCTGTGCCGAGTGTGTGACTTTACAAACAGGGCTCGGGGGACAGGTTTCCATTCATTACTGAGCTTGATTGAGCTCGGGTGCGTGTTCGACGGGCTGATTTATACCAGCTCCACCGAGTGAGTCTAGTTTCTTCTCTTCACATCTCCATGTACTCGCAGGGTCCATTATAGGGAGGTTCGGCTTACACATAACGATGACCACCATAAGATAATGAAAGATGTATAATTATGGATTCTTTCCGGGCATGAAACAGCAAACGGCAAGTTGGCTGAAGAGAAACATGTAAGAAGCATCGCCGGTGGAAAGAACAACTATGAATCCTGGGTTCATTGGCGTAACTCTCTAGAAAACTGAAAACACTCGCACAAACCAGACTCCTACGTCCTGAGAGTCCTGTTGGGATTAACTCGCGCAGTAAAAGTGAGTCGCGTGACCAAGTCTGACTACTCGGCAAATCCTGAGTCTAAGGATGGTGCTCTGGAATCCCCTTGGCACAATCCTGGGCTTAATGAATGAGTCTATGAGCCCCAAGGTATTTTCACAAGATGGCGAAGCAGTACCAGACATGGGAGCTTACCATCCAAAGGTCAGACCAGCCGGGTAGTCAGTCCTATTGATAGCCACAAATTTATTGTCGCACCTGAAGGAAAGACTCTCTGCCCCAACAATGGCAGTCCCGTATACCATACGATGTGAGTCTCTCATGATTGCGATCTACTCTTACATAAGAGACCAGTATCATTCACCCAAGATGACCGGGTCAATACTAGAACCGTAAAGACTCCTTGCCGCCTTCAGCCGTCAGCTATCCCAAAGCCCCACTGAATACCAGTTCAAAATCTATCCAAAGATAAAAAGTCTCCATACTTTGTCAACCATGCGTCTTCTACAATTCACAGTTCTTACGCTGCATGCGGTGACCGTTGTTGAGGCCGCCAAGTTCAGCTGGACGCTGCATAAATCTTGCTGTAAGTCGCGGCGTTTCCATGCCCACGAGACTACGCTTCACTGCCTCAACCCTCTACTTCTCACCGACTTCGGAAGGGGCAGAGTTGAAGTGCTAGGTTTTCGATAGACAGGAACAAAGAAGACACGGCCGACGACAGTGAACTGGCCGAGGCCATAACCAAGAGTGTCAAATAAGCCAAGGCCTGGGCCAATAGAGCGACTTCCAAGACCGGCGACTCACTCACCCCTTTCCGTCTCACTTCCAAAATTGCCCTCGCACCTCTTGTGGGCAATGGCAATTATCGGGACAATGCTAGAGAAATCAGAGGTAAGGCATCGAAGAAATAGCACATTCCTTGCACCAGTGCCGGCTCACGCTCTCACTTTGAACTGATAGCCAAATTCAAAAAGATCGAAGACTTGGAAGGCCCTGTCGGCAGCAACGCCGACAGCCTGGGTCTTTACTATAATTCTAAAGCCTGGGCCGATCTCGAGCGTAGAAATGATCATTTCAACGACTTTGTAAGTCAGTCTTGTTCCACCCAGAGCCACATTGCCTGCACGAGTGAGCAGTCATCTCGACATGCGCACATCCCGACACCCAAGCCTCGCTGCTGGCGGTTGCGATGGCCTCTCGTTCCTTCCGTAAGCTTACCTTAGGCCGTAGGTCATCGTCTGCCGGCCGGAAACCCCCATGGTTGAGAGCCCCTCGGGCAGCCCCTTTGAAGTGCCGTACGATAAAGTGCGGAAGAAGTATCTCTTCTCGCCTCGCATGCTCCAAGACCCCTCGCACAGGAAGATTCCCGTAAACCATCAACTTCTACCCGCTCTGGATCAAGTTCCAGCGATCCAGGAACTTTGGCGGGTGGTCCGAGGTCCGAGAATGATTTCGCAGAAGTCACGAGATTCGACGCGCTCGAAGAGTTCAAGAGGAGGGGCACAGCACAGGACCCCCCCTTTTGACATTCGCCCAGTGGACCGTCTGCTTACCAGGTCATTCAAGGCGAACGTGTTGCACGAGGTACGTCCAAAGGAACCCCCCCCCCCCCCCCCCACCGGTTCAAGTCTGGATTCTAACGGCTTGATCTAGCTCTTTCAACTCACATAATTTGGGCAAATGCTCGATGCGAACAATGTTGCGTATGCCTGGGCAAGCAATGTGAAAAGCAACGACCGCCAAACCCCAGACTTGTACGCCATCATTGGTGCAGTCATCGAGTTGAAGAACAGGGACGGCCAGAAGTACTCGGTGTCGGCGGCAGGCGAGGTGTCTCCCAACTCCTCGTAAATGACACGGGAACATCTTGCATTTGTTCTTCTTGCTGGGTAGGGCGTTTCAACAGCACGGCGCTTGGGATAGGAGTAGGATGGCTTCAGGTTTATATGTTGCGATACATAATACATCAGATTGACCAGGGAACGATCCCAAATTCTTGATCTCTTTAGAAAACAAGTCATTTTTAACTCTATAAACTGCCCCTTATTATATATCCTTATTTAAAATATTATTATATAGACATACTAGTCTAAAAAAGAGAAAAGGTATATTACTGATTAGGCTTTTTATCTCATAGCGTGACTATAATTCGTACCCCTTTTTGATTGCCTCCCTGGTAGGTAGAGACACAATCAGGAAAAAAAGAACATACAACACCAGGTATTCGCTGGTCGTCACCGACCCAACTACTAATCCGGCCCTCACCGGCTTATCTATGGGAGAGCGGACGGGATCCCGAGTTCTCCGGTGGGTATGGTCGTATGTGAGAGGATGTTCACAAAGTTACGTTTATAATGCACACACGCAACTCGCTACCGGTCCGTGAGTTGACAGAAACCGACGCAGTAAGCAGATGCTTCGGGTATAACAAACACTGTCCGAGAAAAGAAAAAAAAACGCGGCGGGTAAAGGAATAACTATTTTGATGCAAAATCTTATTATTATCCACGAGACCGACCATGCAGTTCGCGAGGACTATTCCAGCCCCTGGTTCCAGGGCTCCCACGTCTGCTTGTCGTAGCTGGCCATGCACTTGACCTTCTCGGGCGGGTCGGCCTTCCAATCGACCTTGAAGTCCTCGTCCTTGTCCTCGTCCCCGACCCACTGGCTGGTGTACCCCTTGGCGGCCTTGATCTTGCGCCCGGCGTCGTCACTGTATTCCAAGTTGACGCTCGGCACGACGGCGATCTTGCCGAACCCGGCGTTCCACATGTCCTTGCAGAACAGCTGGGGCTCCCCCTGGAAGCATTCGCCCGGTCCGGGGGCACGGAACCGCACGAGGCGGTCCAGCAGCGGCCGGGCCGTGATGGCGACGGCGCCGTTCCAGCACGAGAAGACCTGCAGCGGCTTGTGGCTGGCGAAGCGCCGGCGCGACGTCTGCTCGTTCCAGAAGATGTTCCAGGCCGAGTTCCAGTTGCCGTCGGGGGGGATCTCGAAGAAGGAATCGCCCGCGATGGTGCGGCTGATCCAGACGTCGTAGAAGGTGGGGTCCGGGCCGACGTAGGTCCAGTCGAAGGCGCACGTCATGTCGGCCCCGAGGTACAGGCGCTGGTGGGCGAGCTCGAGGATGTCCTCGAGGCACGCGGCGACGTCGTTGAGGAAGAGGACGACGGCGTCGGCGGCGTAGCGCGCGGGGTCCGCGACGAGGGGCGCGAGGGCCATGTTGCGCAGCTCGGCAAGCTTGGGGATGCGGTCGCCGGCGCCCGGGTCGAGGTCGCTGCGGACGAAGTGGTACTCGGCGCCGAGCCGCTCGAGCTCCGGGCGGAGGAGGTGGAGGACCTCGTAGGTGCCGTCACGCGAGTTACCCTCGACGACGGAGAGCACGCAGTTCTCCGGGCCGAGGAAGCGGAGGGCCTCGACGACGGAGCCCATCAGCCGCGGGAGGAGTTGGACCTTTTGGCGGATGTTCAGGGCGATGAAGTACTTGGGCTTCCTCTTCAGCGCGGACGAGGACGAGGGCCTGAGGTAATGGTAGCGGGCGGTGTCCGGGCGGGGGCAGTCGAGGCGCGGCATGGACTTATCGTCCGGGTCGAGGATGGCGGCGATGTACTTGGGCGCGTTCTTGAAGTGTTCCGGGTCGCCGTCCGACAATGTGGAGGCGGTGCCATCGCCGTCACCGGGCAGCGGTGGTATCGGCGTCGGTGTCAAGACGGTGCCTGGAGTGGGATTGGGAGTCCGGGTGGGGCGGTATGTGACAGTTAAGGTTGGGACGTGGATAACATGGCTGACGTTATGCTGCGCAATGGTTTCGTCCGCCGAACCTGAGCGCGATTAATATACCAGTGCTTTTTTGGGGTGCTGATGGAGAGTGTTGGTGGTGTGAGCTCACGGAAAGGCTGGTACGCAACATCGAGATATGCACCTCCATAAAAGAGGTCATAACCGACAAGGAGCCCGATCACCGTCAAACAAACAGCGATGATCTGAAGACAGTGGGCAAACATATGCCTCATGTTGACCCTATAGGAATTTCTGCTTGGCTCATTTCACAATACCGTATACTGTAAAGACAGACAGACAGTCGGTCACCATGTAGGAGTGGAAATGGTCGAATTGGGAGAGTAGAAGCCCTTTAAAGACACACAAGCTGCCTAGCGGCAACTTTTGTGTGCGACCTTCTCAATCCATATCTGCGCCTACTTTCATGGCCCCCATGTGTTACAACAAACACATCACATTAATTATGTCTTGGAGCATCACAATCACTGTAGGTAGGTAGGTTACGGTAGGTCCGTGAAAGGCTAGGGTCGCATCAAAGCTTTGCCCCCCCATTCTAGCCGTGTAATGATCCACTTTTGTGCCAGGGTGTGCCTGTGAATCGAGTCTCAATACCTACCTAAATAAGTAGTCGAGAGGGTGTCTCTACTTGTTCTTTCAGGGGAACGACGTTTGGCCCGAGGCCGTCAACACTGAACGTTTTCGACATGATAACGAGACTCAATCGAATCTGATGCTAGAATGGAATATCAACATGCGAATAGCCTCACTTTTCAAAAGCCCGTAGTTGTCTATGACATTGCTGACCAGCGAGCTTGCGCCGCTGAGCCATCCGGTTACTGTTCAAGACATGCCGCCAAGCGGCGCAGCAGTGCGCCCACTGATGTGCACATGCCGGCCGAAATTGGGCCCATGTACACATGTTTGCCGCGCGAGTACGGAGTACGCTATTATGTGTTTGCGGACCAATGAACGTCACCATCTAAACGCCCATGCTCACAATTTGGTTGGAATACTTGCCGTGCACAAATCTTTTGGCCCCTCAGAAGACTGAAACATCACGTATGGCCCATGTACCCCAACACGACGCCTGCGCGAAGCCATAGGCTTTTTTCGTTCTTGGCCCAGTAGGTCAGGCTTAGCCGACTAATCATGCCACGTTATTTCGGCAAGCAGGGGCTGCGGAACTTCAAGAGGGCGAGTTAGATCTCCATCTGCCCGTGTTTTCAAGACGATAAATAAATGGCAGTTGAACTTGCCTTCGTGAGGGGTGTCGCTTGGTCCTGTTTAAAACAGTTGGGTCGGCCTCCTCTTGGGCCAACACAGCCATGGCTGATACCCCGTCATTGGGGACGTTTATACCTTGTCCCCTCCTTACTGCCAGCTTTCTTCATCATCGCTCATTTTCTCTCGCCCTGTTCTGGCTTTCTCTGCTTTCGGCAGTCGAAATCACAAGACAGAGTCAACTACTCTAAATCCCCTCATGACACTTCACAACGTCTCCTTCCTCTTCCTCTTCCATGGCGCTCTCACGATCATAGCCACTCCATGGCCACGAGACAAAAGCGTACAGCCAGCGCCTCGACCAACACCACCTCTTCATAGGGTACAAGCGAACGACAGACGGCTGAGACGACAGCTCACAATGGATCTCACAGCGACAACATACAACTACCTTCTACCTACTACCGAGGCAGAGGAGACAAGGGCAACGCCTACTTCTTCCAAGTTCCTAGCATCTCCGACTTCTAGAGAGACTCCGCCAGCCGCGGAAATATCAACAAACACCATAGATTCTGGTTCGAACAATGCATTGGCGTCAACACCCAGCTCGGCCATCACGGCGCCCCAGCCTATAGTATCGACTCCTTCCAACGAAACCCCTCCAAAGGGCCCGAAGCTCAACATTAGTGCCATAATAGGAGGAGCTCTTGCATGCCTGGCCCTTATATGCATCACCATACTCGCGGTCATTTACATTGTACGCAAGTACAGAGACGAGGAATCTAGCAGACAGAAGCAAAGCATATTCGGGCCCGAGAATCCAAAAGGCTCCAGGTCATCTACCGACAGCAGCGTCAATAATTTACAGGAAACCCAGTATCCGGACCCCCCAGATGACAGGGTCCATCCAAACGCAGGCTGGGGCCCCTCCGAGGCATACGGTAGCGAAGTTCGGCCGAACCCTCACGGTCCCTGGGAGGTATTGAACGAAGAGAGGCCAGTAGAGCTGTCGGACGACAACCGTCCTGCCGAGTTACCGGACCATAGCTTCCTAGAGCTGCTACCGACAGTTGCACAAGCTCCAACGAGGTCAGACTCGTGGCGGCCGAATGACGATGGTGCCGCGTGGGGGGACCTGAGGCCACCCCCAGTGTTGAGAGATAGACTGCGCTGGGCAGACAATGCAGCTGCTTCTCAGGGCGTAGAATCGCGGCCTTGTCCTCTTTTCACCAGAAGGAACGTGCCCCGAGCATGCCATAGCCCCATCATGGTGCCCGATGACAACGGGTCGCGTGGGAGAACCGGGCTGGCTTCGTCCAGCTTTGCATCTTCACCATGGCTTAATCGGAGCGCGGATACGAGACCACGTTCGACTCCCAATGGAGATTCGATAGTGAACTCACCTCTATGCATCGATACAGAGAGTACGGAAAGTATGAATGCAGCAAACTCTCAGCCTTCTCAACGCGAGATGTACCGCACACACTCGACCGCTGCTAGTATGGCTTCGAGCGGCGAAATCTACACGAGCTCCCCAAGAGAATTGCGGTCACTTGTTGAATTTTCACAGAACCACGGTTCTTGAATGAAAAACTTCTTTTTTTCTCATCTTAGGGAATGTGGATATTAATGCTTGGATTTACTGGCGAGGAGGTGTTAAAGGCATACATGGAAGCCTACCATAGCGACGCGTCGTGATTTAGAGTCCGTTCCACCAACATACCCTGGTCACTATAAGTTATTTCTTGCACTTTTACTTCCATCCCCTTTGATTCCCTCCTTTCTCTTCTGACCTGGTGTGAGGCCTTAATCTTTGCGTCGCATGCGGCCTGGCCTTCTCTTGCTTCTTCATAGCAGCTTGCACCGAAGCGCTTGCTCGGGCATGTGGCTTAATGACATTCTACTATCGCTGAGAATCTACGAATGGTCAAAGACCATATGAATACGGGTTCTTAAATTAATCCCGCAACACGAGATTCGGGCTCTGAAGCTCACCCGTACTGATCAGTATCAAGCAATTCTTGTCCACCTTCTCGCATCACTGTTCACAGCGAAGGCATCTATCTACAGCTTACGATTGCAAAGAGTCTCTTGTTTCGATTTAGTGACTATCTAGATAGCTAGTCTCCATTCTGCAAAGATGTACGTGCTCGCGTTTTGATGTTTCCTGTTTGTCCATTCTGCATGTTCCCTGTGTGTCCGATGTCCGTTCCTCAACCTCAAATGGGGTATCTCATACATGAAAAAGAGCTGTGCCTGTGAAGACAGTCATGGCTGTGACGAACTCGGGTTCTCTCCAAGGTGAAAAGATCCAGGTCGTACTCTGAACAAGAAAAGGGAGTGTCGCAGAAGGGTGCGTGGTGTCTGCCAGGCCAGACGACCCTTCCACCTCTCCGTATTATAACAAGCCAAGTAAGGAGAAGAGAGCCCAAAGGTCTTCGTTTCCTATAATACAACAAAAAATTCCAATCTTTCTTTTTGCAAAACCTTCCAATGAGCCGTAGCCGAAGCGTGATACACACCGGTTTGAAAAGATGGAAAACTGACATCCAAGAGCTGGGAGCAAAAGGAACACAGATTGAACCAAGACACTTTTCGTCCGCGAGGGCTTCGACGACAAGATGTGCGTTTTCGTTTTCGTTTTCTTTTTTCGTTGCAAAGACAAGTTCGATAGCTTGCAAACCGTGGGTCAACAAGAAGAGACGGCGTTTCGGTTCATACTCGTCCGTCAATCATCATCCGTTTCTCAGAACCAGTCAGCGTCGTAGCCAGGAGCAGGGCTGACAGGAGCAGGTGCAGGGGGCGCCGTAGCAGCTCGTCGGAAACGACGGTGCTTGCGCAGACTCTCGACCGCGGCTCCACCGTCGGCGCTGGATCGGTTGCCGCAACTGCCTGCTTTATCGCCACCGCCTCCGGCACCGAGAACCGTGGGTGCTATGGGCGCAGCACGCGTGGGGCAAGGAGGCGCTTTGGATCCCTTGTCCGGACCGGGAGGGTTGGGATAGCCGATTGGGGGAGCGGGGTACTGGTCATCGGGTATGCCGTAGCTCTTGAGGACCTGATGACGCTGTTCGTGGGTGAGGGGAACGGGCTTCATGGAGTCTGGCAGGGTATGGTAGTTGGTCTGCTTGTAGGCGTAACCATACGAAAGAGCCTCCTCGTGGTATTTGGGGTCGTTCCAGGGCTGGTCATGAACTTGATCCTGCACGCCGGTGCCTGCTCCATCGCCGTAGTCCGAGCTGTAGGTCGAGCCTGTGTTGGTACGGGTAGTCGTGTACCGGTGGTCGTTCTCCTCGGAGAAGAAGTCATCCAGTTCAGCCATTTTCTCGCGGGTCGTCATAGGGACATGAGAGGTGGCCGGTGTAGGCGGTAGAGTCGTGGCGCCGGGCATGTGAATGGTGGACGGCTGTTGATGAGCGGGAAGAACCACGGTCTGATGGGTTATGTCCGAAGTGGGTTCGGTGGCTCTCATAGTGAAACCAGTCTTCGGGCCAGCCATGGCGTCTTCGAGCCGCTTCTGCTTTTTCTCGGGCGAGTCCTTGGCGAAGGCATCATAGTCATCCTGAATGAGACTCTGGTACTCATCTGCGGTGAAGCTGCGGCGCTGTGTCTCTTCGTCACTGCCCTTTGCGGAAGTAACGTCAGGTTGGGCGGATGTATATGACTGATTCTTAGAGGAACCTTTGGACTGCGTGTCAGTAGAAGCCGCCGGGTCATGGTGCCCATCAGTCGGTTTGTTGTCGAAGGCGTCGCCATGATTGTGCGTCTCACGGGCCTGGCCCCCCGCACTAACAATGCGGGGATGGACTGATGCCGAATTCGCATTTCGAATACCGACATTGAGCTTGGTAGGAAAGGTGTTGGACTTCTTCTTTTCGTTATCGTAGTCCGAGTCATCTTCGTCGTTGAACTCGTACTTGTTCTTGGCATCCTCATGCTGGGCCTTGGGCCAGCTGAAGTTGACGGCGCCACGACTGCTGTGAGTAGAAGAACCGCTGGCGATTCTGTTGCTACTTTTGCCGAAGCCAACGCCGAGAGCCGTGAAGTCGCCAGTGACCATGCGGTACTTGTTGGTATTGATCGGCAGTGCACCGGGGAGCAGACGCGTCTTGGCCTGAGTTGGGGCGGTGCTCTTGGCGTCGGTCGTGTTGCTGCCGGTAACGGGCTGCTGCATGCGGGAAGGAACACGCAGCGGGGCAGGCTTTAAGGTGTGAGAAGCGATCGAACGCGTGGCATAAGCCTCCTCGTCAAACTCGGGAGCAGGCTGCTTCTTCTGGCCGAAGCTAGGGACGATATCTTCTTTCTTGATGTTCGTCTCAACGGCGTCACGAAGAGACCTGTAATTGTCGAGATGAAGGATGTTCCTATCGGCGTGGGCAGCGTTGACACGCTCGTGGGCGCGCTTGTTGAGCTCAACTCTCCTTTTCTCGGCCTCTATAGCCTTCTCCTTCTTGGTTGTCTCAGAGTCGGACAGCTCGTCATCGGACACATGGAGAGCGGTTCGCACGCCTTTCTAGAACATGTCCACCTCCTTCGGGTCTCTCTGAACGAATTTGACTGACTCCTCGTCCTTCGTAGCCTCGGGGACGGCTTGCTGAACAGTCGGTTTGGTGATTGGCTGAGTGGGATTCTTTCGCTCAAAGTCCTCAAGGAAGACTTTGGCGGCAGCCTGATAGGATGGTGTAAGATATTTGTTCAGATACAGCGGGTCGCCGTTGGACGAGCCAGTGCTCCAATTATCACTCTCAGAGGAATCGTCGGCAAAGGTCTTGTCATTCTCGACCTTGGTTGCCAGAGTGTTGTGCTGCTGCTTTGAGACCGACTGAGCTTCTTCCACAGCAGGCTGCGAAACAGGTTGCTTGATTGACCGAGAAACAGGCTGAGCAGTCGACTGAGAAGAGTCGATATCACTAATCGAGGTATAATCATCATCAGCATCTGCCGGCGAATCGGGGTCTTGGAAAGATCTCCAGTAGTCGATCTTGGCGAAGATCTCAGGGTACTTTTCACGAAGTGACAGGTCATCTCCAGCGACCTGTTTGGCCATGGACGATGAGGCGGCTGAAAGAGTGTTGGCGACGGAGTTGTCCCGCTTGGCAGCCTTTTGAGCTTTCTTGTCAGCTTTCTTCTGCGCCTTCTTCTCTGCTCTTCGGGAGGACTTGTTGCTCGTCTGTGCTGCGTCCACCTGGGACATCTTCTTAGGTGGCTCTCCGAGAGCCTCCTCGAGGTAAGCAGCCGCCGCAGAAATGACTGCTTGCTTGGCCTCGCGCTCTTCCTTGACTGATGGATATTGCGCTTCGAGATTGTCGGTAAGGGAAGCCAGCTTGTTCCAAAGATCAACTTTTGCGGCCGTCTCCATGGACTTGCCGCAATCATTCTCGAGAGGAAGGACCTTCGTCTTCTTGTCGAAGTAGGTCGGAGGGGTGTAGTCGTCGAGGCAACGAGCAAGAGGCTCACCCTTGAAGAACTCCTGCATTTTGAGGAGCTCGAGATCGACCTCGCTCTTGTCAGATTTTTCCTCGAAAATACTGGAAGGCTGGCAAGTCGGGAGACAGGAAGCGCTGGCGTCGGTATCATCGATTAAGGAAGTTTTGCCCTTGCACTTATCGACAACGGGCGAAGAGGGGATAGGGTGGTGATCCTCGTGATCGACCATTTTTTCAAACTTCTCAGGAGTGTCCCCAACGCTCTCAAACTTGGCAACCATGGCTTTGACCGAAGAAACGGTTGATTTTTGCCGATTTCGAGGCAGGGGAGGAGAAGGTAAGCCAGATATGACGTCTCGTTTGCGATGAAGAAGGCTCTTGCTTTCGGGGATGGGAGGAGGAGGAGAGTGGTTTTTGTCAACTCCAGAAGCAGAATCTTCTTGAGAGTAGAATGAGGAAGCCTTGCGACCGATATTCGAAGAAAATGAATCGGGGAAGCGGGCAACAGGCCTCTTTCGATCGAGGATGCAGGGCTGCGGGGTGTCTCTGGGGTTGTTGAGGCTTCCCTCATGTAGCTGGAGCGGGTCCATCTCTTTGAATTGTTGTGAATACTGCCGGTTTGAGTGAATTAAAGCGTGTAATACTTCAGTTGAAATGAGAGTGAAGAGGGCGTTGAGCCTGATAATTGCGAAAGAGGCGGGCGCGAAGGCCTAGAGCAAGCTGGTGGCAGACAGCAGCAAACAGGATGAAGCGAACCCGTAACCAAAGACAGATTTTCATGGAGAAGGTTTGGAAAGTGAAATAAGATATTCACTGGTGACAAAGGGTAGTGAGAGAATAAGGGAAGGGAAGGGGATGTGAAGAGCAATGCTTCTGCGAATATGAGAGGGATCAAAGGTGAATGAGGTGAGAGAGATGTGCAGGCGTTGTCCAACTTGTAAGGACCGGGAAGGGAACCAAATCCAATTGGAAGGAGCCAGATAGTACAGTCGTGCCTTCCTTGGTACTCTCATCGTAGTGTAGTTGACTCTATCTGAAAAGGCTGGTCTGTATCTAACCAGCAAAACCTGCTACCAGGGCATAGCCAGCCTTGGAATGCCACGAGGACTTTCATGACAAGGGTGACATGGAATAAGGTCATTAGAATTTACAAAGTTTTGTGCATTTCGAATCAGACGTTTCTGTTATATGTCACTACAATATGTATGCTAAACTGCTCACCCAGCTTGGAAGCGTGTTATAAACAGACTAAAGAGGGCTGATACTAGCTCTTTGTACACATAATTTGCTACTTCTCTCTATAACATGATCGAAGTACAATTTTGTGTTGATTGCATGACTCCTGAGCAAAGAAATCCATCCTGGTGAAGCTATAGTCATTCCACATCTACATGCCCAGTACCACGCAAAGGGTTCGGAAGGAGAGTGATTTGGTGAAGCACATCTACGATCAATTGATTGGAAGCAGGTCGTCTATACATGGAGCCGGATATTTTAAAAATAATATATACTTTAGAAGGGAACGGTATGTTGCAAGCTCAACCTGATGCGAGCCCATGTTGACGGAGGCTGTGATCACGAGGTGTTGTCTGGATGGTGTCGTTGGTATGGCTAGACATAGAAGACGCACAGACCATTCCGGACCCACATCCCGGCCGGCATCCTCCGTGCCTTCTCAGGGTTCCACGTTGCTCAAAGTCCCCCCACACCAGTAGTTAAGTGGTCGAGAGGAACACATCGCAGCTGGCTGTCGGTCATTTGGCATCAACAACCAACGACGAAGCACCAACCCTCACGAAACAGCCGAAATGGATCCCTACTCTGCCGAAGGCGAATTGATCAACATTCACAACCACTTCCACCAGGGCCAGTACCAGGAGGTCATTGACTATGACACCTCTGCTCTGTCCCCCGAGAATGAGCTCCCCGCCCGCATCCTGGTCCTTCGCGCCCGCATTGCTCTTGGCCAAGCCGAGGATGTCCTCGCCGATGTACAGGGAGAGAAGGAGCCGGAACTGGTAGCCGTTGGTGCCCTCGCTGAGAGCGCCCTCGGCAAGACGGATTCTGCCGTGAAGACGATCGAGAAGCTCGCCGCTTCCGAGGGAGGGAACACCACAGTCCAAATTGTTGGAGGCACGGTTCTGCAGGCCGCCGGCAAGTCAGAGGAGGCTTTTGCGCTGTTGTCGCAGCACCAGGGAAGCCGTAAGTTTGGCAGATATACGCCTCAAGAGAAAACGTGTGCTAACAAATGTGTGGCTTGTAGTTGACGCTGTCACCCTTATCGTCCAGATCCACCTCCAACAAAACCGCAACGACCTCGCCCTCAAGGAGGTCACCGCCGCCAGAAGATGGGCACAGGATAGCTTGCTGGTCAACCTGGCCGAATCGTGGGTCGGTTTGCGACAGGTACGATGACCAAGGTCCGAGTCCGGGGACAACATACTAAAAGAGACAACAGGGCGGAGACAAGTACCAGCAGGCTTTTTACGTGTTTGAGGAGCTCGCGCAGGCACCGGCTACATCGTCGGTCACGACTCTCGTTTCCCAGGCCGTCGCAGAGCTGCACCTTGGCCGAACAGAGGAAGCACAGGCTGCGCTGGATCAGGCCCTTGCGAAGGACCCGAACAACGCCCAGGCCATTGCCAACCTGCTGGTGTTGACAGTGATCTCGGGCAAGGATCCCAAGGAATTCACAGAGTAAGTTCCGATGCGTCCCCCAAGAAAAGACGCCGAGACAACTGGCTGACCAGGCGGGCACAGAAAATTGAAGGCGGCGGACCCTCAGCATCAGTTCCTTGCGGACCTGGAGGAGAAGAGCGCGCTTTTCGACAAGGCGGCGACCAAGTACAGCGCCAAGGTGTCGGCGTAGGCTGTGGGGTTGATGTGCTGCTGATGAGGCATAATGTTAGGCGTACGGTTTAGAGGAACTCAAATGGACACAACGGCTCGGAAAAGCGCAACGAGACCCACGCGAATCCCTATTTTCCGCTTGAAAGATACCCATCCCTTCGTCTTGGCTGAAAGTCGGATTGTTTGCCAGTTGCGCGCGACCCCGCCCACGCCACCAGTGATCAGCAGGGCTCGAAGGGTCCATTGTTTCGCCGGCCTCATCTGGCTAGCTGTCCGGTCGGGGGCGTGCATAGTTAGTTGACCATGCGGAACGACAGGAGGCCGGGCCTGGAAAGGCCGGTTGACCGGAGCCTCGCCCCAAGGTGACGGATCGAGGACTTTGGACATTGGCCGATAGACATGATGGCTATCCCATTCTTTACTAGTACCAGCCACCGGCCACCGGCCGGACGGTTGATGCACTCAGCTCGAGTCAGGGCTTGCCCTCACTATAGCAAGTACAACCTCGTGGCAGACATTGTTGGCCAGGGCTTACCCGCTGGACTAAGCAAGTGAATGTACAGTCCGAGTTGTCGCTGACGGAGCAGACTGTCCGGCAGGGGCTTTGAGCTAGAGCCATGAAAGAAAGCCACAACCTTTTGCCACCATCTTTCGCATCCCACAGCATCGAATTTTGTCCCGTCGTCTGTCACTGTGGAGCCAAGAAGAGACGTCGAAGAGAGCCAACTCGGGGTCTCGCGTCGATTCGCGGGGCTCAAAGGGATCTCAACCCCCAAGACGGCACGATGCAGCTACCCTGACGCGATATGACGAACTGCTGGGCGTTAATAATCGCGCAAGCACATGCAAATGCCCCTCAGCGGGGCCAGGCGGGGGAAGCCCAGAATCGTCATCGGTCATGATATACTGGCAAAGACAGCCAAGGCTGCGGGCCAGCGAGGGGCTCGCCGTGGTTCAACATCAACGATAAGAGCCCCTCAGGCTGGATTGTGTGATGCTAATGGTTGGGTTTGCCTTTTCCACAGCGTGTGCCTCTCTCTCTCTCTCTCTCTATCTTTTTGCTCACCGCCAAAGCGGGCATGGGTATCGAATGACTAACAGAAGGATGGATGGCTCCTTATGCAGTCGCCGGCAAAGTTTCTTGTTCTGAATGTTGCGAGGCCCCCGGCGAGAGACCAGACGAAGACGAATGGGAAGCATGGAGCGGCTGCAGATGGGATGGATACATCGGAGGCTTGTTTGCCTCGTCGGCATGCTTGGTCTGGACTAGTTCGATCTGGCTGCTCAAGCCCCTTTCGCAATGCATATGCCGTCTCCACGGGCCTTGGGCTAGACGAGCTGGAGTGCAGCGCAGCGACAGAACAGAACAGCAAGACAACCTCCCCGGACGGGTCAACAAAGGCAGCTGGCTACCTACCTACCAGGTATGTAGGTAGCCAAACATGGTCCTCTGCAGCGCGCTGGCTGTCGCGTTACGACACAGAGTTAGTTGACTAGCGCGTCTTGGAGGTTAAGTGCATGCGCCGAAACCACCTAATTGCAGCAAAGTAACACTACATGCCGGACGCGAACATGGGCGTTTCTCAGCGAGGTGCCCCCCACACAGGACGGAAAATGACATCATCGGACCTCGTAGCTTTGAATTCGGCTTTTTTTCCCCCCTCTCTTTTTTTCTTTCTACTTGTTCTTCGTCTTCGATTTCCTCGATCTTTTTTTCCCCGTCTGCCAACCAAAATCCCACATGCATGCGCCCCCCCCCCCCCCCCCCCCCCCCCCCCCCCCC
>MU846558.1:0-16734 GCA_030867225.1 Colletotrichum caudatum
TAGATTTACCTTATTAATTAGTTAATAAGGGGGTAATTAATTCCTAAGGCTATACTATACTATATAAGCTTATATAGTATATAAGGTATATATAAACTAATACCCCCCTCTAAACTTTACAGCCCTATACCTAATACCCCCCCCTAAACTTTAAATACCCCCCTACAAACTGTGAGCCTACATACCAGGTCTTGACGGCAAAGCTTAATTCAGCCGCATCGACCGACTGCACCCGGCCCTTTGCTGTACTCTTCACCAACTTCATGCCGAGAACCAGCTCCGCAGACTCTTGCCCATGGTATGCTTGAAGGGTTGAAACATCCCATAATAACAATTCATCTGTGGCGCGGGGAAGCTAGCCCCTCCGCCGTGGGCTCAACTCTCACGTTCCTGGGTCTCAGAGGACGGGGAGTTGCTGATGCTCGGGATCTTGTAGACCTCGTGGGACGGTCTCGGGCACAAACACCTTTTTCTATATGACACCGAGCGAGACGGCGGCGAAGAGCCGTCGCAGTTCGCTTGGTCAGGACAACGGATAGTCTGAGCTGGCGAAACCGCCTTCGCGTTCTGCCACCAATAGGTAGGTACGGTTACCAAGATCTAATAAATCTCCCTAGTCGCGATCTGGTCACACCTCGTTTCAGCGATCCACCGCAACTCGCCTCTTTCTGCCGGCATCTTCGTCATGTTTCCTTTGTTTACGGTGCTTCATGAATCGGGTTGAAACCAATCGAATGGAACGACTCGAGGGTTCCGAGTCGTCATTGGCCAACAGGTCGTTGATCAAACTTTCGTTTGGCTGACCTCGCACAAGGGTTCAAAACAATCGGACGACGGCTTGTCTAAAGGTTATTGAATGATCCCAAGCCCGAACAACAGTTGCGCAAGGTTCATATCAGAGATGATCAGGGCCAAACGCCTTTAATATGGTGTCGCGATGCCTTCATGGCATCTGGCGGATTTATCCGGCACCGGAACAACTATTGTTCCGATGCTTCGGTCTGACCCACCGCCCAGAGGCGTATATAGCCGGGTCAGACCTCCTTTCTCACACGTAGAAAACTCAAGCCGTTTTCTCTCGTCATTTCCTAACCGTAAAGTGACTCTGCGACATATGGGCAGCCGAGAACGGATATCGGGGAATAGTGAAGATGATCCAAGAACTGAGCGTCGCCTCAATCATTACGAAAAAAAAAAGGCGGGTGGACGGCTTTGTCTTGTGCTGCACGCGAAGGACACAAGAAGGTAGTCGAGGGCCTTCTTGCTACGGGCGATGTTGACATCGACTCAAGCAACTCGAGAAATGACCGGATGCCACTCCTGTGGGCAGCCGGATGCAGACATGAAGGTGTTGTCAAGGGACTCCTCGACAGGGACAAAACCTGCGTTGGTCTCAACAAACAGAGAGCATGTGTGGGTAGATAGATACTGTTGCTTTTTGTTGTTGTTGAAAGGAAAGGCGATACTTCTATGAAAATACATTTGAAATGACTAGACGGTACACAGTTTTGACAAGGAAAATATATCCACAAAGGGTTTTCGAACACCTAGCGTACACTGGGCGACGTTGACCAACGTGGCCACCGCACTCTGCGCCCCCCTCACCATGTCAGAAGCCACCACGTCGGACAGCAACGGGCATGCCCGCTCGCGGCACCGTATGACGCGGTAATGGTACTTCGCGAGCTTCGTATGGCAGGATCGCCGTTGCCCCCCCCATCCGCCATGCTGTAACGATGGATCTTGCACCCGGACAAGCCGCGCCCGGGAAGACAGTCGAGGCCAAGCGGAGAGCGGAAACGGCGACCCGTGTTCCGAGGGAGGTTTACCATCAGGATTCGTCGCCGCCGCCCTCCCCTTCGCCCTGACGCCTGACGCGCACGTATATGCACCTTTTTTCCTTCTCGACCGTCTGGCGAGTCTCAAAGGAGCCGAGGGCGTCGACCAGATCGAGAAAACTGGAGTACCCCAGCCTGCGAGCGCTGAAGCCCGGGCGGTGCTTGCTGACGCGGTCGTGGACTTTGACCAGGTCGCACCACCCGTCCTCGCCCGGCCGCGAGGCCCCGATGGCGATCCGCAGCGTACTCTCCAGCTCGGCGGCGGTCTCCTTCTCTAGATTGACGCTCATCCGCGTCTTCAGCTGATCGTTGGTCTCCTTCCCCAGCCGGATGTCGCTTTCCGGCCGGGCGTTGACTTCCTCCTCCGTTTGGGCGTCGCCCTCCACATCTAGCTGGGCGCTGGTCTCCGGCCGGGCGTTGCTCTCCAGAGCCATATTAGACGATGCATGCTCCTGTGGCGGTGCGGTGGCGATAGGGCTAGCCTGAGATGCCGCTGGCCGCTCACCATCGTAGGCAACAGTGTCCATTGAGCGCCCAGCACGCTTTTCGCTTAGAAAGATATTATTAACCCGCCTTCCTGATTGAAATTGCCGGTATTCGAGATCAAAGAGATCAGAGTTCGTAGCAAAGTCCCTGAGCATATGCGAATCAGGATAGAGATCTGGCTCCGTCCATTCCGCAAGTGCCGCCACGTCAGCCCAGCTGGCCCATCCCTCTTCATCTGAAAATGCTGCAAGTGCGCGTCGCAAAGTTTTCTCCATGGCGGAATTTCGCTCCAAAACAACAGACGACGTATGCTCCTGTGACGGTGTGGTGACGGCAGGGATTGCCTCAGATGCCTCCGGCTGCTCGCCAGGGACGACAGCAGCATCCATCAAAGGCCTGAAACCCTTGTCGCGTGCACAAGGCATGGCCCTGCGGTCAATATCAAAGAGACCACTTCTCTCAAGTATTCGGCCGATTTTTCTGTCCCCCCTAAACCAGCGCGCAGCAAGGTTCTGATTCTTTAACTTTATGTATCTTTTGACTAGACCTATCTCGGCCCATCCCTCTTTGTTTGCTACTGCCTCAACCGCGCCCCGCAGGATTTTCCCTAGCTGGGGATCGCTCAAAACACTGAATGTGTCCGGTCCGGGCTGCGATGGCGGTGGGTTGACGGTAGAGCTTGCCTGAGGTGCAGCATCCTGTGAACGCCCAAAGTGCTTGTCGCGTACATAAGCAACCATGATGCTTTTTCCGCCGGATATACGAGGCCGATCTTCAATATCGAAAAAGCCAGTTTTCTTCAACTTTTGCTTAAGTGTGCAGCGCGCAAGCTGGCGCTTCAGGAAGCGCGGATCCTGTTTGTTAAGGAGCATTCTGACGACATTCGCCGCGGCCCATCCCTCTTTATCGGCTGAGGCGTTGACTGCGTCGCGCAGAATTTTCTCTACTCTGCGTTTGTACGTCAAATTCTCGAGCGACGGATAGGTCTCTGAGGGTGTGACGACGGCAGAGCTGACCTTGGGTGCCTCCAGCTGCTTGTCGTCGCGAAAGCTCTCGACGAAAGTGAATCTGTCGCACGCATCGACGAAGGGCCTGGCCGTGTGAAGATGGCCGAAGCCGTACACCATCAGGCCCGACTCACGGATGCGCATTGCCAGGGGTGTGAAGTCACTGTCACTGGAAACGAGGCAGAAACCGTCCAATTGCTTGGTGTGGAGCAAGTCTATGGCGTCAATTATCATGGCCGAGTCGGCCGCGTTTTTTCCTGGAGTGAAGGCGAACTGCTGAATTCCCTTTATCGAATGGGCGAGGAGCGGTTGCTTCCATCTACTCATATGGGGCATGGTCCAGTCGGCGTACGCCCGTCTCACAAGAGATGTGCCATATTTGGTGCTTTCTCCAATAATAGCGCGGACAAACGCAGGCTGCATGTTTTCTGCGTCGATGAGGACCGCGAGCCTGGCGGCCAGCTTGGAACCCATGTTGAGGCCCTTGGTGACACTCGCGCCGCAGGGCTCCACCACAGACCAGTCAAGAATGCCGTTTGGGATTTCATGAGACTGGGGGGGAGTCTGACAGAACGTTAGTCAGGTAAGCATGGCAGCAGACAGGGGATTGGTACCTTGAGCCGCTCGCATTGAATTGGCTCCGAGAGTGCCGTGTTTGTCTTCGAGATCGGATGACCACGCGCGAGAGATGTGTCAAGTCGCGATGCCCTCGAGTTCGACGCGTTGCCTCGTGAAAATTTGGCGGTCCTGGAATAACTGCTGTTCCGGCCCCACCAAGCAAATCCACGGTGCTGGGTGTGTGTAGCCTGGATCGTAAGGCAAGACTCGGCATTGACAACGGCAAGGATGTGACAACGCTATTCCGTCAATGTGATAAGCTACAGCGTATATATCCGTAGAATGGGGTGTAAAGTTCAGTCGTTGTTCCAACAAGAAAAAATGGTTATGAGCCGATGACCTGCTGCTGATCGGGTTGAAGCCACTATGGATAATGGTCTGTGCGGCACACAAGCCACAGCTGTGGCGCAGGTTGACTCCGCGAGCCACACGAAGCTATTAATCCGAGCTTCACAACAGTCAACTTACTGGCTATAGGTAGTTCCTACGTGCGCTACCGGCTTTCAACAGAAGGAACATGTTAAGTTATTTAAGATTTCAAGCTTTTATGATAACGAGCGAGGAGGAAAAAGTTGGGAAAAAAAAGATATCACAGGAGGCTAATGTCGGTGGGGCGTATGGTATCAGCCACGTCATGTGTGATATCACCTGACCAACCTTGACATTAGTATTTCTATGGGCCCTTCCTTATAGGAACCCTTTTCTCACAATCAAGCTTCTCTTTACCTTATGATCCTTATCTGCTGTGTGCTATAGCTCGTGAGAAAAGACTTTGTTATGTTCCAGATTAGCGCCACTTTTGACCGTGGATGCATCAGTCATTGCACACGTGACACTTATGAACATTATGTTGCCTGCTTCTGGTAATTCCGTGGTCACTGCAACTTGTCATCACTCAGATTCACTCAGTTGAACGCATCGCTACTGCATTAGCAGATATTAATGTCGCAATCAATAATAAACACTAAATCATACGGCTGCCGAGACTACCCAGTGTCCAGCGTCTATCTTCGAAAAAGCTCACATGGCTCAGTCAAGCTGGGTTGTGTTGAACAGTCTGTTGCCAGTATCCGTGCCTCCCTTTCCCGTGTACTTGTTCTCCGAAAGGCGTAACGCAACGAGGGACAGATCCGCGGTGCTCGCGAGCGGCTCCAGAACGTCAGACACCGCTCTCTCCTGGACGACCCCGGCCACCACCACGATGCGCTTGATGGGACCCAGCTTGCGGATCCGCTGGACGAACTCGACGATTGTCTTGCCGCTGTTGATCACCGAGTCCACCAGCAGGACCGCCCTCTTCCCCGCGAGGTTCTCCGAGTTGAGGTCCTCGGGCCCGCCGGCGTGGAGGAACATGGATCTCGGAAACGCCTCGCTGACGCCGAGGGCCATCGGCTCCCCGCCGCGCATCAGGGCCACGACCGCGGTGCCGTCCTCGTCGAGGAGCCGGTAGCCATCGGTTGTGCGGCCTTGGACGTGTGCGATGGGGAACTCCTCCACGCCGAGCAGGCTCGTCAGGAATTCGGTCGCGAGGTACCGGCCCACCTGATGATGAGCCGCTCTCAGACCGGGGCCTGCGACAGCCGCATCGCGAGTCGGTGTCATGAGCAGCTTGGCCGCATTCTTCGCCGTGGCATGGAACACCTTGAGACGTCGACGCTCAGTGATGGACTCGATGAACGCTTGCTTGGTGATGTCGACGAGCGGCAGCTTGTCGAGGTCGAGACGCGGGGTCGAGCATCCGGGGATCAGGGCTTGTCGCGCACGAAGGTCGTCCTCACCGATAGCCTTCAGCAGGACCGCGTCCATGCTTTGACTTCTGGCCTGACGTTCGCCGACCACCACGACGGCCTGATCGGCCATCTTCAGCATGGGCAGGTCCATCGGGCTGTCTCCGAATGCCCAGACGTAGAGGCCATGATGTTGCCGCAGCCGGGAGACGACTGCGGCTTTGGCCAAAGGGTCGACGACGTAGCCGTCCGCGACGCGCCCGCCGCCGATGACCTTCACGGCATGGGAAAGGCCCTCTCTCTCCAAGATCTTCTCCCAGACTCGGCGTATGCCGCAAGTGACGATGACCGCGCCCGTGGATGGTTCTCTCTCCAAGGCGCGGATCAAGGCCAAGAACTCCGGATGCATAGTGACGGCAGACGCGACCTCGCTGCACATGGAGTCAAATTCGGAACCAGTTTCCTCGTAGAGGAAGGCAGCTTGGCGGAACGCCGAGTACGAGTATCCCAGAGGGCTGCCGAACAGAGCCTTCAGGGGGCACTTTTCCTTGGAGGATTGCCGCTCCCTCAGTCTGTCCCAAAACATCGCGCCCGTATCCTCAGCGCAGAGAGTTCGGTCCGCGTCAAAGACCACCATCGTTCCCATCTTGTTCCCTCTTTGAATGGTGAGAACCACCTCGTCGAGTCGGCTGCTGACACGAGACAGGTTCTCCTTCTCGGACTGAAGACGGATGTCGTGGAGGAGAGGCAGAACACTGTCCAGGAGAGATGGGTTCGGCGATGCGGTTCCGAAAAGGATGCCGTTCTCGAGGCAGAGACGGCGGAGCTGCGACTTCTCGGTGCGCTGCCACTTGAGAATGTGGTCGGCGGGCAGTCGGCGGCGACACCGAGCTGTGTCCTCTCGAGCGCGTTCAACCACCACGTCGGCAGGGACATCGAGGTAGAGGACATGGGTATAAACACAGAGGTCGCGCTCCGTACACACAGCCTCGTAAGCTGTGCTGCCTACTTGAGGCCAGAACAGGAAGTGGCCGGTGACAACCCCAACGCGCCCTGCTTGAGCGCATTCTTTGGCGATGGCGTCGATGGCCAGCTGGCGCCAGTGAAGCTTCTTCTGGTCATCAGACCTCTTGAAGACATCCAAACCTCCTGGGACGACCCTATCAATGACGTCGGAGCCTTCGAAGAACTGAAAGTGCTCATGGTTGAGCTTGCTCTTGAGCTGGCCAAGGAGGAAAGACTTGCCACAGCCCGGGACGCCGTAGAGGCCGACCACGGTTGGCCTAGTGTTGCCGGGAAAATTCATGAGAGCTTCAGAAAACTCGTCCTGGGGAGCGAGCAGGTGGGAATGGTACTGCAGATGGGGAAGGTGTAGTGTGAGTTCTGAAATTCGAAGTGAATTGTGAGGTAAAGCCGAACCTGTAGAGGAGGCCGGGGAGAATGTCGAAGATATAGGCTGCTTGGCCGCCATAAGATCACTGCCACACGGCGGTGCCGATAGAATGTTCGTTTGCAACAAACGATGGGAAACGCCATCTCCATGTGGGAAACCGACCATCGAGCAGGCATCCATTGATGTCTTCAGATGACTATTACAAAAAAGGAACACAGGCCTTTGACAGCGGGACAAACGCCTGGCTTCAAGACAGAGAGCGCCTACACAATTGAGCCAACAGGTAGTACTCATCCCGTTGCTGTTGTCAAAGCTAGTTGCATAAAGCAATCATGTGCTTATTACATGCATGTTGCTGGCAAGCTTGGGTCTATGCATGCGACCAAACAAGACATCCAGCTTGGCAGAGACCTGCTGTTGATCGGCTGGCGACGCATGCGGGGGACAGTTAAAGCTGGACATTTCGATTTATTGAGTCAGGAGACCCAAGCTGTACACGAACAGAAAACCGACAACCGCATATGTTTCCTGTGTTTCAGTGGAGTATATAGACATGATGGACTAACTATACACCAGGAACAACATTACGACGGCACGCAATTCAACGTGTCCAAGTCTCGAAACCCTCTTCCAAACGTAGCATCAGCAAAAGGGTTCAAGCGGCCGTTGTGTTGTAACCGATCCCCCGCCCAACCGGGCAGTTTGGCATGTTGGCTTGCCACGCCGCGGCCTTCTTTGCGAACTCGGGCAAGTACGAGTTTGTGGTGAAGGTCTAAGATTGGTCAGCTTCCTATCATCGTCCAAGACATGACTCAGTGAGGGGGGGGGGGGGGCTATGTCGCAGTAGCTTAACGAGAGTGGTGACAGCTTCGGCTTCCGTGATACTGAGACCACTTGTAGGTGAACCTTTAGGTGCCGGCTTCACACTCGGGTAGACAGACTGCAGCAACCATTGGGAAGAAATTTCTATACAGTCGAATCACTTACACTTGGCAAGTAGTACGAGACGTCGCTCGACGTGTAATTCGCACCCAGAGATGACAACACCGAGACGACCGACTTCGCGACATAGTCGAGGAAGATCAGGTCGACCCTGGTCTCGTCGGTAATCGAACCGTCGTCGGGGAAGCTGCCGTTGACCTGGAAGAAGTCGGGCAGGTCGTACCTCGGGATCTCACTGTGGGCAGTGTCGTCTCCGTCGGTGCCGAAGTCGTCGGCCGTGGTGTACCCCGGCGTGACGGCCTGGCGGCGGACGATGCGGCCCCCGGCGTACGAGCGCTTCGCGAAGTGGTCGTTCGTCACGGGCGGGTCGATGCAGCTGTCCACCGCGGACAGGGCCGGGTCCGCCTGGCCGAAGCCGAACGAGTCGGCCGTCAGGGAGCGCTTCCTCTTGGACGGGTAGTTCCCCGACTCCAGGCCCTGGGTCACCTGCCGGGCGAGGGACCACGGGACGTCGGGGATGTACTGGAAGCCGTCGGTGAACGGGGAGACGATGAATGAAGAGTCGTAATCGAACGGCCCTTGGGCGAGGTCGAAGCGGATGTGGCCCGTGTTGGCGATGATGGTTCTCGGCGTCGATGCTCGTTCCTCGGTGACGACCGTGGCCGAGAGAGCGGCGGTGGTTAAAGAGAAGATGGACGCATCCGACCTGAAAGGTGCGCAATCGATGCACCAAGTTTGAGGCGCGCACCCGTAGAGCGTGTTCAGATTCAGCTTCTTGCGGGTCGCCGTGATGTTCTGGGACACGCTGATTCCCTTGGTTGTGTTGAAGGCCTTGCCCTGACTGCCAACGGCATGGTACTCGAATGTCAAAGTGTTCCTGCAGCACAGTCAGTTAAGTGCGATATCAGTGCCCGGTCAGTCTTACCAGTCCAAGTACCGGCGGAAATAGGCGAGGCCGGAATCGCCGGTGGCGGACGGGAGGCCAGAAGAAGCAGTCTTCGAAGCCTCACTGACGGCCTTGCGATCAGGATGAGGTACACCCTCGGGGTAAAGCGTGCCTTTGTAACTGCTGGACTTGATGCCCGTCATGGACAGCCAGCCCACGGTCTCGCAATACCTCCCGGATTCGAGGGCGGTGGACTTGTCGTCGTACACGGCGAAGTCGCGGATGTGGGTGTGGCCTCCGAAGAACTGCACCGGCGTGTCGGGTCTGACTGCTCTGATGGCGTCGAAAACGGTCTTCAGCGTACTGCTGCTTTCCGTCGGGCGGACGGGGTTGTGGCCGACGACCAGGAAGAGGTCAACGGGCTCGGTGTAGTTGACGGCGTCGAGGAACCACGGCTGGGTGACCATCGTGGCTGCTTTGGTGATGACCGAGGCGTTCGAGTTGCCGGCGAAGTCAAACAGGACGCCGAAGGCCATGATCCGGAGGCCTGCGGGAGCGGGCACGTGAGTTTTCAAGATTCTCGCGCCGAAGGCGAACCAAGGATCGTGAAGCATACCTTTCGGAGTGGTGAAGTATCTGTACTGCTTCCCGATGTATTCGAGCCTCCCGGTCCCGGGATTGCGGATCTGGACATTGCTGGTGAGGTACCTGTCGCCGTAGACCTTGGCGAACTGGTTGAAGGTCTCGTATGCAACGGCGGACACGTAGAGCTCGTGGTTCCCGATGGCCAGCACGTCATAGTCGATGTTCTGGAGGATCGGGTTCGACAACTGCCCGTTGACGCCGGTGCCGTTTGCGTAGGACGAGACGCCCGTGGCATCGCTGAGGCCGGCGCCATCGTGCAGATCCTGGGCACGATCAGCATGGTTTCGAACTGAAAATGAGGTCGGGGGCGGTCAGGTCTTACCCCAGTGTCAACAACCAACAGATCGACGTCCAGCTCGTCGGCCTTCCGACGCATGTGCTTGACGAAGCTCACAAAGTCACCCCAATCCGCGCCGTAGTTCTGCTCCCGGATGTGACCTTCCAGCCTGCCCAGTCCAACCGAGTTAGTATCAAAAAACTACGAGAGACCAAGTGGAGGCGGCGATTACCATCCGTGAGTATCTGAAGCAATCTCATCAGCATGCGTGGAATCGTGGCATCATTTGCGCGTTACATGGAGTTGTCATACCGGTAGTGTGCAGGAAGTTCAGTTGACCCCACGATAGGGGCCCGCGGGGTGCCTCCGTGGCTGCCTGCGCATCGGGCTGCGCACGGCGGACATGTCGGGTCAACACGACGTCTCGCTCGGGGTGTTCGCAGCTTCCGCATGCCAGGGCGGCCGGGACGAGGGCCAGCAAAGCCAACAACGAGCCGTTTCCGAGACGCATATTGAGACGGGTTGAAGATTGACTGACGCAGTGATCGGACAGCCGTGTGACTACATCGTTACAGCCGCAGCGAGCACGCCGCCGCCAAGCTTTTAAGAAGATGCATCATGTGGCATGCCCCATAGACAAGCTTTTCTCCACAATGGCGCTATGATTGCTATAACTGGGGGGGGCGCCATATTGACGATGGCTCTTATCTCTGAGAGTCGCGCCGCTACTTTTCCACAGCCTATCGTTCAAATGATAAGATGGGGGAGAGATGGAGAGCTTCCGCATGTCGCCTAGTGCGGCCGATAATCCGACTTCTTTTCGGTCAGGGGGGCCAATATTTGCCGCACTTGCCGGGGGTCGTTCAATTAGGAACCGCGACAGAGTCACTGGGTCCCAGCTAATAACGGTGCCGCCGGATGCTACCATGGTCCCAACAGACAAAGCTCGGGTGGGGGGATGGCGATGCATGGCGAGTCAGTCCCGCTGCTGGAGGGGGAGGGAAGCGAGGAAGATTTGGCACGCAAAGTTCCGAATCTTGAAGCGAAGGTTGAATCAAGCAAGCAAGCAACCAGCGGTTCGTCCCAAGAGCTGCTGATCAGCAAACTTTCGCGGCAGGGCACTTTGAACCCCTGTCCTGTTAGCGGAGTCTTTTTTCATCACGATGCTGGAAAGTGAGTGCATTGCCAACTGTGGTTGGGCGGTTCTTGCAGCAGGCAATGGAAATAGCGGCGGACGCTGCAAATTCTTAATATTGGTATTTCAAGAGTATCCGGCCAACTTGGTCAGCCCTGCGGTTAATTTGCTTTCTGTTGCAGTGGGGGGTTATGCGATATAAGGCGTTAATTTCTACCCGCAATCAACGGCGTCGTTTTTGTGCGACACTTTCGTAATAGCACATTATCGCTGTACGCAACTGACGCAGTAAGCAGAGCCAAGTATTTTGACAATATCCCGGGTTCGTTCTCGTCGGGGCTCATTACTCAGCGGAGAGGGTTATGGTTGCTCCGAGCCGCGGGGGATGTCATCGATGGCAATGAAGCAACGGTTCGGCAGGCAACATGATTTTAGGGCTTATCCAGAAGGCCGTCTAGTTTCCGAACACACCGGAATATAGATACACAGGTGTCTCGCCTGGGGTACTGATGACTTGAGCAATCGTTGAAGCTGTCAGTGTAGAAAATGGAATGGGTGTGTGAGCCAAGACAGCTAGCTAGTGTTGGCTTTACTAAGGGCCGTCCCGGCGCGGTGTGCACCGTAGTTTGTGGCAACGGGCTCCCCACCCATGCAATTGAAACATAAGTATCCGTATGCTGCCAATGGCAGCCCTTCCAGAGAGGGTGATTACTCATAATCCTGCGGCGGAACGGCCTGGCCAGCCCAAAGTTGGAACGCGGCAGAGCTGTTGCATATCGTGTCGCTAACACCGCCTCAGCGGCACTTTCTTTTCGGACACCGCTTGGAGTCTCACTCTGTGTAAGGCCGTGCTGCGTACAACTCCATTCGTCTCGGTTCATCCGGTAGATGCTTGGGATGAGGCAGCAATACTGCGCCTGACGTTATCGAGTCGCACCGAGGCTGATGAGCCAAGACGAGAACAAAACGATGTGCAACAGCCGCCGAAGCCCCCAATGTCTCCTGTACATCATCAGGTGAAACGCTAACCTCGCTACCTGGCTTAAAAAGGTGTATCTGGACTCGTGTCTCGGCTGTTGGCAAGACATTTGCTATTTCGGCAGAACGCGAACTTCTGCCAATGGATGCCGATACAATACATGAAATCACAGGGCCCTATCGGTGTGGGTGACAGCTCTTCTCTTGGCAAGCCACTGGACTGAAGCCACCAAGCCGGCCAAGCTCCATGTGCTCAGGAATGCGGCGCTGGTTGTTGACCCCCGGTTACTTAACCGGCCTGTTTCCCAACCGTGGCATTCTCCGACGGCCCGCCTCCGCTGTAGAATACGGCCGCTTCTAGATCTCATGAGCCATATTCTTCAGCAACACTTCGTACTGTCATGGATTTCTTCCAAACCCAGGTCGTGCTCCTCACGGGGGCAACGGGGGGCCTTGGGGGCTGCCTCTTGTACAAGCTTTCCGTTGTACTGCGAGTGCCCAAGATCTACGTGGTGATACGAAAGACACCCGAAAAGGCCATACAGACATGGTCCACCATTTTGCCGAATCATGTGGATGAGATTCTTCGGACAGGCAGCATCAAGTTTGTATCTGGAGACCTGACAGCCCCTGGATACGGGATCACCGAAGACGACGTTCGGGCTCTAGAGAAGGATGTTACCATCGTCATCAATGCCGCCGCCAACATTAGCCTGCGCCATTCGTTACGCTCGGCCGTCAATGAGAACTGTCTTTCAGCCCTTGACCTAGGTGAAATGGCAACGAGATTCACCAACCTCGTCTGTTTTGTCCAGGTCTCGAGTGCATACGCCTTGAGCGACCTTCCGGACGGCCCGATGGAGGAAAGGATATACCCCATCGGCGATGCGGACCAGCTCCTGGACGACATCCTTTCGGGCAGGACGGACGGCAAGGGCGCATTCGCCTGGCCGTACGCCAGGTCCAAGCGGCTCATGGAGTGCCTGCTGGACCGGAGGCTGGGCCAGAGGCTGCCCCTGCTCATAGTGCGCCCGACCGGCATCGCCCCCGCGATCCGCGAGCCCTTTGAGCTGTACCTGCCGGACGCCTCTTGCCCCCTCAACACCTTCTACGCCCGGATGATGCACCCCACGGGCGGCTCGGCCGTCTTCCACGCCCCCGTGGGCTTCGCGTCGGGCGAGAACGTCGTCGACGAGATCCCCGTCGACCTGGCCTCCAACATCGTCCTCCAGCACGTGCGGCGCGGGACCCGCGGCGTCGTGCACGCGTCGTCGCAGTCGTACATCCCCAGGACGCTCGACGACTACCTGCGGGACCTGGAGCGCCACGTCCCCGGCGACTGGAGGCCCAGGATGGCCCGGCCCGTCTTCACGACGGACCGCGCCGCCCGGCAGTGCCGCGTCGCCGAGTTCTACGCCATCAAGACGCGGAACTGGCTGGTCAGGGCGGACCGGTCGCGGGATCTCGACATGGGCGGCCCGATTGGCCTGGACATCGGCGACCACGACCTCCAGGCCTTCACGGAGAAGCGGGTGAAGCGTATCTTTGCCGAGACGAAGAAGCTTCTGGAGGCAAAAGAGGAGCGCTCCAGGAGTCATCAGCGGCTGGAGACCAAGCTGTAGTGATGTTGCTACTGATGTGTTTAGAGCCTGATCGGCAACTCCGGTATCTCTTGCAAGTTCGAATAAGGACTGATAACACGGACCAAGCACCAGCCACAAGTACCATTCAAACTCAAATCATGTCACGCCAGGCCAGATAGTGGGCAGGCGCTGTTAATAGTGGCTGGCAATGGTGGACAGGCGCCGGCAACAGTGGCAGGGGTCACAGCAGTACATTCATCAATTAACCTTTAACCCGGCAGCAAACTCTCGTTAACCTTAACGCTATGTATTTTCTTATCAGAGTACGGCTGTTATCAGACTGTTATCAAAGTTGCCGATCAGGCTCTTAATAACGTAGTGCTTAGGCACTATACTACAGTGTCTCTTACGCCTTAAAATTATTTTCAATACTTTTACAGCCACTAGAGACAATATACCCTCCTTAAACCCTGCGTAAAGACAGACTACGCTGGTCCTGATGGTAGCTCATAGCTTTATAGATAGTGCCACTAGCGACCCGACCAACCAGCTATCACTGGATGACAACATCCACAATTCCCCGATAGTCTAGTGGTGAGGATATCTGCTTGTCACTGCAACCGCAGCAACTCGCAGGGGACCGGGGTTCAATTCCCCGTCGAGGAGACCTTTTTGACGCCCCTTTTACCTTGTAAAAAATGGTTGAGACGCAACTTTCTCTTTTGGAAAATGTTACTGACACACTTGCTTGCGTGTATTCATGGTAAAATGGGACTGAGGTTAGGTTTGAATTGAAATGGGTCTGTAGAAGACGTAACGTGCTAATCTGGCTGTCAATATGCCCATTGATCCCTTGTTGGGTGTCTCAACGTGTTTCTTTGACGACGCGATCTGATTGGCTCCGGGAGAAGCCAGATGCAATCAGGGGAATCAAACCCCGCATCGTGTTCAAGTCCCTTCACTTCTACAATCCTCTCACAACCAGTCACAATCACGGATTTATAAACGCACATCTGTTCAGATGCCTTTCCCTCTGCGCCGGGACCTACTCTGTATTTTCGCTTTTCATCGAAGACCGCTGCCACAGATTCCGTTGCCGTCGCCTCAAACACGTTTCGCCGTCTAGCGCCATCAAAATCACACAATGGAAGCGGCCACCTCCATTGTCGACATCAGGCTGGATGCCAAAAGTGTCCTTGAGCCAGATGTCAAATCCACTCTTCAGCCGGCCGTAGAGGAGGCCGAACTGCCCCCGCCGCCTCCGCCACCCCCGGCGAGGCCACCGAAAAACTCCCCACTCGAATGGCTATATCTCTCGACGAGACATCTCGCAGACACGGTCACTCTGGACGAGATTTCGCCGTCTCCTTTTCCCATCACCACCACTGGCGGGTTTGAGACACTTTGTTCATATAATTGGGTGGACACCCATGATCCTACCATCATAGTTCCAGGCAAGTGGACCCGGGCAGCAAGTCAACCCGATGGGCGTCGAGCCGCCTGAGTTGCGGCCCCGACGTATTGAGTAACAAGCAACTGACCCCCTTTAGGCGGTGCTGCAAAGTACACTCACCTCGCCTTCCCAGTCAAGCTTAGGCCGGATGCCGGTGTCACATTTTCCGATCTCAATCGTGCTAAAGCCCCCCGACAACCGTTCAAGGGAGTATTCACCGCCCTGACTCTGATGTCTCCCAGGAGGAAGCTTGACGACGTCGACGTGATCCTGACCCGCGGTGCTTTCCAATCATTGTACAAGTTCGCCAAGGGCGGATGCTCAACCGCATTCATCTTGCAGATGAACCTCATCAACAAAACTCTGGTCCTCACGTACAGAGAGGGAAAGAACAGGCGATTCAACGGCGGCAAGATCCAGAGCTGGGGCCACGCGTTCGAAGAGGGGTTCACCGCATACGACGATGAACTAAAGGGGAGCATCGCCCATCACAGAGTCGTCAAGTATCAGTTTGGCAGCCTCAGGGTCGCAGTTCTCCACGAGGTGGATGTCTCGTACTCTGCACCATCAGAATCCCCAGGGCCCGCGGCGACTTCTGGGGGCGGACAAGCATTCTTCGAAAAGAGGAGCGGGGCCACCGATCTGGGACACCTGGTGAGGTCGAACCAAGACCTGGAAGTCAGGCCTTTCGGGACCGGGACGGCAGCCGAGAACGTTGCGGAGATGAAGGCGATCAGGAAGCCCTTGTCGGAGACCGGCATCCCGAGTGACGCAAGGACTCAGTGCTGGTTTGGCCGGACCGGGACCCTCATGTTCGGCCTGCACACGGAGGGCGTCTTCCAAAGCGTCGACGTCAGGGAGTTCGACTTCGAGCCCTGGTGCCAGAGCAACCAGGAGCCCCTGCAGCGAACCGCGGCCGTCTTCGAAAAGCTCCGCGAGCAGACCCGCCGCTTGGGCAACTGCGGCGTGGCGGTTCTCAACCCCGCCAGCTGCAAGACGAGGCTGGAGATCTGGACGCCTCACCGACCCGTGGTCTTCAACCCGGTCCCGCACGACACTGTTAGAAGACACTGGACTTTCCGAAACGACGCCCCGAGGTCTCGTCATGTGCAACCTGCGGATCGGGGGAGACGGCGGGGGTTTGGGGAGAGGGCAGGCATGTATAGTTACGGCGAAAGATTACGGTGACATCGTGTTTTGACATAGTTTTGGTATTGGAAAGATGTATTTGTATTTTAGTTGCCACCTCGATTTTCGTATAGCTGGTCTCGGTGCTGAAGAAAATACATGTACTCACATTGGCCCCCAGCGCCGAATTTGAGGTATTGTACCGAGCATGGAACCAGGCGTGACCAGGCTCGAACCTTGGCCCGGCAATGAAGAGAGCAGCTAGGATGTGATTGATCGGTTAGTCTAAGTCCGGAATCTGCAGATGGAATATTGAACGGCACACGGCAATTGGGTCCATCCCGTACGTGTGAGAGCCAACGTCTTCGCGGTCACGTCATAAAAGTAGTAGGCATCGAGACGGTCGTCCTGGTGCTCCTTTACCTAAAAGAAAGAAACCACTATTTAAGGGCATGTCGAAGGGCGTGGGCTTTTCGCGGCCTGATGATGGAGGATACCCCCGAGACCCCTAACCCTAACCCTAACCTTTAATATATTTCTTACCTTACTTCTGTAGACCTCCTTATTAGTAGTCTATCTTTATAATATATAGTCTTCTCTAGGGTACCTTTTTCTTCTCTAAGGTCTTTTTTCTAATA
>MU846559.1:0-16710 GCA_030867225.1 Colletotrichum caudatum
TAGGTTTCTTATGTTATTATCCGTATAATTGTTAGAAATCATAGAAGGAATCTTACTTAGCTAAAATAAAGTATGGAATTAATTAATAATTGAAGATTCTCTCTATTTTAATCTGCCTCCCTTAGTCCCCTTTTTATCTCTGATCAGAGCCTCTATCCTAGGAAATTGCTTAAAAGATAGGCCGATTCCTCTACTCCACTACACTAATAACTCTAACTTGAGCACTAACTTGAATCTGTACTTGCTGTTTTGTGCTCAGCAGCTAGTCATCGGCTTATACGTGCCATACAGACCAGGGGGGGGGGGGGCTGCGGCACTAAGGAGACAGCTACATGTAGAAGGCTGGGCATCTGGGCGCCGGGCCAATATAATAAATACTCTCATTATTCATGGTCTATCTTTCCGTGGAGGACCTGATGGGAGACTGATTCTCCGATCCGAAGCTTGCGGGAGAGGGGTGGAGTCCTGAGGAGTATTTCCGAGGGTCTTGCAAAGTCTGGGAGGCGTCGAGTTCTGCGGCGTAGTACCGAGGATCTTGGCCTTGGAGCTCCATGTTTGGCTGTTTTATAGCCAGCTCAGATATCTCTGTCTCAGTCGACAGTTCCATCGGCGAGTAACGAGGTTCCTTGCAGTCACCGACGTCGGGCACCACCGGTGCACCACCGCTCTGGGTTCGAAGACTACGCCGCCCCCAGAGAAAGAAGGCGGCCACGCCGATCAAGCCTACGAGAAGGACACCTCCAATCACAATGCCGGCAATGGCCCCCGGTGACAGTTGGCTTTGCTCGGCGTTGCCAGAGGAGCTAGGATTATTGGATGCTGGAGCTGACTGGAGAAGAGCCTTAACTTCCGGATCGTAAGAGACGCTGGCGAGGTTCCTGTTTTTTCCCCCCCCCGGTGTAAGTACGGCTGAGTGTTCAAATCAGGGGGGGATCTGAAGCCAGAAACTCACCCCGCGCTGTACCAGGATTTGATTACCGCCGGTGAGTCGTACTCGGCCGCCCTTGCGTCGTACCCACCCTTCCACTGAAGATCGGTGACGTCGAAGATACCCAGTCCTTGAGGGAACGGATCTTTCCCCTCGGGGTTTTCTTTTTGGTCACTGCCCCCAACGACGATCATTTGACGCTGTCCGGCAAGAACGCAGGACATGAAAGCACGCGCGGTCCCGTTCTGTGGTCTCGCGTCGACCTGCTGCCAAACGAAACCTGGAAGACTCAATATGTAGACGTCATCAAAGGCATTCTTGTTGTCGGTGCCTCCGAAGACGAACCTGCAAGCACGATGATCAGGAAATAAAAGCAACGGGGATTGATAACGAAAAGCATCGCGTTTTGACAACTCACATCTCGTATGTCCCGTTGGGGCTGCGTGCGCCTACGGTGCACGGCCATCTGCGACGAGCTGGCGGTCGGCCGTTGGTTTTCTGCGAGTACCACTTGTGCGTGACGGGATCCAGGAACCAGACGGTCTCCATGCTGAGGTCGCTGCCTCCGCCACCCCCCGCATCAAACTCGTTCCCTCCCATGACCATGATCACCCCGTTGGGTCCAAGAGTGGGGACGTAGTGAGCAGCGGCAGCATAACGAGTACGGGAGGGGGAGTATGGGCTGTCGGTGTAGTTGGTCCAGGTCCTCTGCCGAGACTTGAAGTCGAATTGGAAGTAACCCGAAACCCAATCGTTCCAGCCGGCGCTGGTCGTGTCTTCCGAGATGCCTCCGAAGTAGAACCCCGAATCGGGCGTGCTCGCGACGGCGCCCCCGTGGGACCGGCGGAGCTCGGCCAATCCTTTGTGGTCGGACTCGGACCCGGACTTGGTGCTCCAGGACCCGCCGCCGCCGCCGTCGGCGACGAACTTGCCGACGAAAGTCTGGCTGGGGGCTGGGTCTTTAGCGATGAAACCTCCCCAGCCATAGGCCGTCCCGGACGACGCGTCCACGAAGTATGCCTGCCGTATAGTCGTCGGTGCGTTCTTTGGGATCCGCCTCATTTTTACGTCCCTCGGCGTCCAGGACTTTGACAGATCGAGAGAGAATGCGTCTTCGACTGTAGAAATCACTTAGTTTCCGTGGATTACGCTCATGGATGTAAGGGATTGTAGACACACTGACATGTTCCCCGTGTGTAGTTTCCTGCGATGGACCGGTTCAGGTATTGGCCGCCGTCCATATATAAGTAGTTCCCAACGATAAAAGCTACGACAGGTGTTATATTATTTCCTCGTTTTCCTGTCACCCGCCGGGGGTAGAGAGCGGTTCACAATCACGGTAAGATAAACCACGTACCACGAACCCAATTCTTGTGCATGAACTCGTCGGCTGTGGGCACGTCCGGTTGCAATTTATCTTGCGCGGTGCCGAGGGCCAGGAGATGTCCCGCGACGAAGAACACCGCCGGCCAGGTGATCGCCATCATTAGATGGTTATCAGGATGGAAATGAACTCTGGCGTAGGTCGATTCGACTTGTTCCCTCGCTGCTTCTTTTCCTTTTTTCTTTTGAAAGGGGGGGATGCCTTGTCAATACGCGAAGTGCGACGTGAGCAATCAAGGAGACGCAAAAGGTTTGAAAAGAATGGAGGGGCGCAACGAGCGTCTGCCATTGCCTCATTGTTTTTATTATTAGCAGCCACTGCCAAGCTTGCCAGCGGATAGCTTGCTCGTGTATTCTTGGGCATTTATTTGGTGTATCTAGACCTGCTGTGAAGCCTGTAGTCTGGCTTGCATGCTTGGCCTCTACCGGGCCAAGGCTTACATGCAGCCAGCCGGTGAGATCTCGGACTCGCCCTCTAGCAGGGCGAAAACCAAGACGCTGATGGGGAACACGCCTACATGTAGCCAATAGCACGAGGTGCTGATGATGTGCAGTGAGGCTGCCTCTCCGAGTCTACATGTCGCGTCTCGCCTTTTCATAGTTACACGACATTGACTAGTCTTAAATGACGTGGCCTGAGTTGCTGCGTGTAGTATTCCAAAACGGACTCTGTTCCTAATTCAATCAAAGATCATCCTCGCAGAAGCTATTATTACAGCACAGTGGCGAAGCTGTTGAAATTGTGTTGTTTCTCAGCCTTGCTCACTGGTCTGCCTTGGTCCAGGTGCCCTAAGGCGTGCGACAAAGACCTGGGGTGATGCTGATCCAGGTGAAAACCAGCAGTGCTGGGGAGATACGATTGCTTAACAAGAGTAATGAGATGCTAAGAAATATCCGAGTGCCTCGCCATGTAAGATTACAGGGCGAGCTACAGACGCCTGCAGCTACAGGCCTACCTTAAGCATGTTGAGATTAACTGGTTCAACGGCGCTGCTAGAGGCATGTGTAGATACATGTGCTCACGGGTTATATATGCCTTGGAAAGTCCATGGTGCAACTGGGACGTTTATGCGGGCACACCAGCTCGTCCTAGTTCCGCTGAGTCGGAAAACAGAAAAGACTTGCGTTGTGGCACAGACTCTAGGCTCGATTTTTGATTAAACGTGTAATTAGAAACCAATGCCTACGGCAACCGTTACCTCCTTGTGGTATCAACAGCAACCAAGTATATCTGCACGAAAAAGCCCAAGTGAGCTCAACCAACCCCCTTCGCCACGTATCCCACCCTCACTTGCTCACCTCCATGGTCCCCTGCGCCGTCGCCGTCCCGCTGGCCGCGTCAGGGGACCCTGCAAGACCCGGCCCGGGCTCCTGTCTGTTCAGGCTACCCTCGCCTGCTCCCGTCTCGACTTTCTTCTTCGCGTCGGCATTATCGGCATCCAACCTCTCCTCGCCGAACGGTCCACTAGTCTTCACACCTTCCATTGAATCCGTATCGGTTCCGTCCTTGATGTCGGCGTCCTTGACGCTGCTCGCCCGGCTCACGTCCGCGCTCTCGGGGCTCTCGGTTCTCAGGCCTAGATGTTTCTCAGCGACAGGGTCCTCCTTGTTGCCACCCTTCCAGTCGGCAGGCCTCATCTGCGGTACGGGCGAATTGGTCGAGGGCTCCGTTACAATCTCACCATCCGTCGGCACGACCTCGTCGCCGCCGTCCTCGGCTCGCTGGGAGTCGGCGACGCGCCAGACCACGGCCATCTTGTCGAACGCGCGGGACCCCTTTCGGCTGGAGCCCTTGATGCCGTCCATGGCGTCCCAGTCGATCTCGAACACGCCGCTGGCGTCGGCTTTGCCGTCTTGCTCCGGGCCGTTGCCCTCGAAGAAGACGTTGAACCAGACGTGGGCGACGGCGGTCACCATCGTCAGCCCCATGGACGAGGAAGTGCGGTTGCGGCGCTCCACCGAGATGTTGACGTCGCTGTTAGGGATTCTGATCGCCTCCTTCGGCTTGAGGATGACAGCCATGCCGCCAGGCTCGCCATCTTCGCCTTCGTTCGACCACCCAGCGGGCTGGTTGTTTGGGTGAGCTGCCACAGGAGCTTCGGTCTCGCTCCTCTTCGGGTTTGTGCTATGCTCTTGACCGGGGTCCTGGATAAGCGAGGCCGTCTTTGCAGTGCGCAGCTTGTTTGACCCGCTCTGCGAAGGTGCGGGATCTCTGTTCTTCTCTGAGCTACTCTTGCCAGCGTTGTTCGTGTTTGTATGTCCTGAGAGCGGCGCCGCCTCGGGGGCCTTCTCGGCAGGCTTTACACTGACAGCTGCAATGTCAGTCATGATGCGACGGGTGCTGCCTCCACTCGGTGTGTCGCCTTGGACAACGATTCTCTCGCTCTTCTTGAACGTATGGAAGACGTTGATCTTTTTGCCCTCTTCGATGAAGCCCTCTACGTCGAACTTGACGCCACTGCGGAGTCCCCACACGTGAATTTCAACGATCTCGATGGCTCTGTCGATGTACTTCTTCCCGCCCCTCGTCCATCGGTCAACATAGGTGATGGTCCGCAGCTGGCTGGGGATGGAAATGCCGGCGCCAAACTTGGGGCGCATCCTCCTCTCCGTGAACCTCATGAGAGCCTCCTCGGGCTTCCACCCGCACTCGGAGATGAGGTAGCTACAGGACACGGTTCCGCTTCTGCCCTTGCCAGCCTTGCAATGGACGACCACGACTCTCTTGTCGTTCGCCTCGGCTGCTTTATCTACGGCACTGATAGCCACGTCACCTCGCTCAAGATCGCCTCCATGCAACCAGTTCCGCATGCTGGCCATGATCAACGGTATCAGGCGGAACGGCGGCGGATGATGGTCGGGCCACGGGTAGTGGCGCACGCGGCCGTAAACCTCCTCATCCGGGTAGCCTGTTCCTTCGGCACGAAACTCCCATATCGCCCAGTTATCCCGATGCTTCGAGTCGAGGAAGGTCACCAAGCGGTCGAGGGGGTTCCTGTAGGCTCGCTGGGGGTATGTGCCTGACGGACCGGAGCTAAATGAGAATTAGTTACAGAGCACGGGTATCTGGCACATCTGAGGGAACGCGTACGTCGCGATAATGTTGGAGGTGACATAGCAAAGGTCCAGATCCGACTCAGCGTGTCGTGCTCGTGGCCCAGCGACGATTTGTCGCAACAGAGAAGCCATGCTGCAAGTGATGGGGAAATACGACGTTGAGAGCGGAGCAAACGTCGGAACAGGGACGCGCGCCCAGCAAACAGCAATAAATCGTTGCAGTGTCTTGTTATAGGTAAACCGGGGTTGAAGAAAGCTGGTCAAGGCGCCCCTTGCTTATGACGCTTCATTGTGTGCCGTAGCTGCGCCTTGGTCGCGTGCGCCAGCCAGCCAGCCTTGATTGATGTCGACTGACAGAGAGCGAGAGAGGTCGACGTCATTCATGGTGGGGTGAACCGGGGCAATGCGACCGAGCTACGCCACTTTCGGCTGTGGCTAATGGCCGTCTTTGCCCCGGGCTCCTTGGCAGCATGTGCTCAACCCTCACGAGGAGCCAACGCGCGCCCATGTCACGAAATGATGTAGGCTACCTGCATACACGTAGGTACCTCAGTAATTACTGTGTAGTGATGTGAATTTGGATTTACTGCTCAAGCAAAACTAACAGACAAGGGCCGGAGCCATAGTAAAACGGGAAACCTGAAATCATCGTGTTGTGCAGAGGGCAACCTGGAAAAGCCCAAGTCCGGGACTCGCCTACACTCCAACAACCTGAATGAATTGCGAAAAAAGCCGTGTAAACATTGGCCGGCCATGAGCCTCCACCTCACCTCCTTTCCTTTTCCGTTACGACCGTGTGTTCTCGTCATAAACTGTTCCATGAAGCCATCGCCTGCCAAAAACAACATGCCGTCATCGGGATTGCAGCTTGACCCGTCGCATCGGCGGAGCCGTGTTGCGTGCGCCATCGCACAATCGAGATCTTGTCTTTGCGCGCCCAAAGATCCGAGTAGCTTTGGAACACATCATTTATCCCAGGGAAATCTCAAGAGGTCTTCTTGGGGACAGCAGCACCGGCAATGTACCGGTTGATGTCAGTGTAGGCGTAGAACTGGCGCGCGCCGCCCTTGACGGTCTCCCAAGCCTGGCGAGCGGCGGGAGGTGTTCCCTGGTTGCCGACAGCGGAGTCAACGCGAGACTCGAAAAGAGCAAGGGAGTTCTGGACATGGGTGCTCTGCGCGTAGCGGGCACGGAGGAAAGCGGTGTAAATGGCAATGAGGATCCAGGAGCGGCGCTGGAAGGTAACGGCAGAGAGAAAGAGGCGAACCCAGAGCGCGATCTCGAGCGAAGACACGACAGACATGGAAGCATCGTAATACTCCTTGACGAAAGCGCCAATCTTATCGGCGATGGGGTTTTGGGCGTATTGAGGCTTCGCACTAGGGGAGGCACCGGCAGCGGGCGTGACGGGCTTGGGGGGAGTGATTGTGGGAATCACGTTGGCGCGCGTGTAGGTGGCGACGTGGAAGATGGAGTAGATGGCGTAAGGGAGCATCGCCAAGGGGTACTGGGGCGAGAGAAGCCAGACGAGGGCCATGCCTGGATTGATTGGATTAGATGCGACCTTGTGCCTGAAGATGGGTCGAGAGCGACCTACCAAGGTACTGTACGTTCTCGTCGGCAATCAGAGCAAGGGGGCTCGTGGGAGCCTTGGCTCCGGCCTTGCTGCGAGCCCTCAGCGTCTTGTAGACGACGATGCCATAGGTCAGGGCAGCAGAGAGAAAGGTAAGGCGGTAGCTAAAGCGGGCCATCCGGCTGTAGTAGTTGAAGGAGATGTAGGAAAAGCCATAACGGGTGACGGCGAAGATCAGGGACAAATGTCTGGAGAGCAGAAAGATTAGCCAGTGTCGAGTCAAGGAGTTGGGTCATCTGTCGGTCGTCATATGGGAGGCCGTTTTCGGGCTTCCCCACCCGTGCACAGCTTCGTCTCGTTGGGTTGAGGGAGAGGGCGGATGGTGGAAGGGAACTCAGCAGCGGGCTATCTGTACATACCCGGCAAACCAAGCAACTGTTGGTAAAGGGTGCGGTTAGCGATTGTTGCAGAGAAAGGAAGACATGCAGGCGGGATTGGGGACTCGATCGAGCTCGACGCACATTGCAGGGTCTGGGCGAGCAGTAGGAGCCTCTGGGTCAGAGGGACGTTGGCGGGCGGAGGGGGAGCCATGACGAAATGTGCAGAGGCTCTCGAGGGCGCGATAGATGCCGAATAGTAGATGCAGCAAGTCGAAGTGTGCGGTCAGTTAGGGAATCAGTTGAGAAGAATCCGGGATGCAGAGCCGAAGATTTTGTGTCTTGAGAGGGTTTCTTGGAGATGCTGGGTTGAGTTTGGGGAAAGCTGGCCAGAATGCGCAAGAAGTCGAGGTGATGCGGTCGAGCGAGCGAGCGAGTGGCTGGGCTGGGCTGGACTGGACGGGACCAGTGTCGAAAAGGCGGAGGGGGTGGAAGAGGGAAAATGGAGCCTTACCGGCAAGCGGTGGTCAGTGCGTCACTGCGTCACTGCTTCCTTCTGTGTGAGCGCGCTTGGCCTTTGGTTGGTTTAGTTTGGTTTGGGTTGGTTTCTTTCCTGGTTTTTTTTTTTACTCTGTGCTGTGCTATCCGCACATCATAGATGGATAGCTCGCGCGTAGCTACGTATGCATCTATCTGGTTAGGTCGCAAGGTATCCATGTAACTATCTGGACCTATTGTTAATCATTTGCTTATTTACACACGCGCCGTCGCATTTCCTCCCCTCGCTCGACAGATGAGGTGGTGCCAGCCTCTACTCTAGAGAATGAACGTCTTCAGGGTCTAGGTAGTTTGGGTCGGGTCGGCAGGGCAAGCAAGCAGCGGCAGATCTGCATTTTCCTGCCACAGACAGACGAGGGAGGAATTGAGGGTCGGATTTTCTCCCGTCCCCAGAATTTCATCATTGACAGGAGCAGGGCTCATCCAAACGTCACACGTTGAAGATCAATGCGGCTCACATGTCATTTTCTATGTATGGAAGAGCCTCAACGAACGTTTACCGAAATGCAATGCGCAAACTTATGTGCCTATGTATGTATGCAATGGGTCCACGCTGCAGTCAATCTTGATGTTTTGATCCTCCTCTCCTGATCTCGAACCACATCTCATCTCCTTTCAGAATAAAATATCTGTGCCCGACCCGGCTTCCAGGTCGTCCGCCATGATGAGACGACGGGATGCAATCCGTTCTCGGGCACAGCCATCAGCTGATAATTGCCGCCAGCAAATGCAAATAGCACTAGCGAAGGGGGAAAAGCACATGCGTGGGGGAGGCAGGAGGGAGGCAGCCTCCGTGCCACAGTCTCAGTGCAACAGAACGGTCTCGGCGCAATATCCTCCTCGTAGTGTAAACCCACCCAAGTACGGACTAATAGTTACTTGACGGATGCCAGCATTGGCCAGTTCCAGACAAAAACCCCCCCTGAGGAGGAGCCATTGCAGAGATTCACTCACTCATTCATCATCACCACTGTCGCTAGCGCCGGACTTGGCCACCGGTGTCAAGCCACGCTGTACCTACTTAGGTACCTAGGTACTGGTCTGTTTCTTCTCGTCATCATCGCCCTTGGTCTGTGCTCCAGCTGGCAGGCTGCAGGCGGCTAGCTCCGTCAAATCATGAAGCTTCAGCCAATGGAAATTCTCCGCTGTCACTCGGCTTGCGACACTGTGCCACCGCCCCTCTCAGCACCATGTCTGATACAGTGCATTCAAGACAATTCCTACGGTATGCTACCCCCTGCTCAATTGGGGAAGCTGTGGCGTCACAAGCTCTTGAGCTTTTGGAAATGTTGAGGAGTGACTGCAGCTCCGTCTCCGTGGCTTCACCACCACAGACAGTCATTTTTGTCCCGACGGTCCGTGTTGACTTGCGCGCCGCCAACCACGACAAAAAAAAAAGTCACGATGCCCCCAAAAGCAGCTCCTCCTCAGAGGGAGTTTGTCCATCCTGAAGCTGGCCATGCCCGAAAGCAGAAGTGAGCTTCGCGTCGACCCGTCTGCTCAGAACCCCTCCACTAACATCCATTCTCGCCAGGCCCCCCAGTGCTTTCGCCATCGAGCCCATCACCGTCTTTTACTGCTTCCTCACTGCCAACATCGCCTCGGCCCTATTCGCCCCGATCCAAGACTGCGATGAAACATTCAACTACTACGAGCCCACCCACTACCTATCACATGGCTACGGCCTCCAGACCTGGGAATACTCTCCCACCTATGCCATCCGGAGCTGGCTCTACGTTGTTCTGCATGCCATTGCTGGAAACATCCGTCGCCTGATGCCCCAGTCCACCAAGGTATGTGAAGTGCTCTGCGCCATTCCAGCACTCTGTGGTTCGAATCAGGACTGACCATGACCATCGCCAGGTCGGCGAGTTCTACTTCATCCGCTATGTTCTTGCCTTTGGCTGCGCCTTGTGCCAGACCCTTCTCTTCCGTGCCATCAGCCTTACCCTCAATGCCCGCATCGGTCTTTTCTTCGTCATGGCCACCGTCTTCAGCCCCGGAAACTTCCATGCCAGCACCGCATACCTGCCCTCTAGCTTCGCAATGTACATGGCCATGCTCGGTGCTTCGTCTTTCATGAACTGGCGTGGGGGGCTCAAGACCGCCCAAGGCATCTTTTGGTTCGCTTTGGGAGGCGTTGTGGGATGGCCCTTTGCAGTGGCGCTTTCCGCCCCCTTCCTCATCGAAGAGGCTCTTTTTGCTGCCTTGAGTGACGGGGATCGCTTCTTCGAAGCCATCCTTCGTGTCGGTAGGGGCGTGACTGCTGGTCTGATTGTCCTCGTAAGTGCTTTCCCAACTCATCTTGTCCAAGCTCCGCATCTGACGCGAACTAGTTCTTCGACGGCTGCATAAACACGTTTTTTTACAAGAAGATTAAGGTCGCAGCTTGGAACATCGTCAAGTACAACATCTTTTCCGAGACCGGTGGCCCGGAACTCTACGGCACCGAACCCTGGTCCTTCTACTTCCGCAACCTGGCCCTGAACTTTAACATCTGGTTTGTGCTGGCCCTCCTGTGCCTGCCACTATTCCTGCTGCAAAAGATCGTCTCTCCCTCTGGGCAGGGTTTCCAGACGGGCCTTCGCGCATTGGTCTTCATCTCGCCATTCTATCTCTGGCTCGGCATCTTTACTCTGCAGCCGCACAAGGAAGAGCGCTTCATGTATCCCGCCTACCCTTTCCTGGCACTTAACGCGGCCATGTCTCTGCACATCCTTCTCACGGCCTTTGGCAACTCTGACCCCAAGACTCTTGTCGGCAAGATCCCTGCCAAGCTCAAGCTGTCTCTGGTCACTCTCGTCCTCCTTCTGTCCTTCGATATCAGTCTATCTCGGGTCTACGGAATCTGGTCTGCTTACTCTGCTCCGCTGGCCCTTTATAAGCCGCTTGGAGCTGGTGTTAGCGGTGAGCAGGGAGTCGGTGTCCGTGGCGATAACGTGTGCTTCGGAAAGGAATGGTACCGCTTTCCGTCGTCCTACTTCCTCCCTCGGGACATGCACGCCAAGTTTGTTCGTTCAGAGTTCCGCGGTCTGTTGCCTGGCGAATTCTCCGAAGCCCGCACCGGCTTTGGTTTCTGGAGCGGCACATGGCTTCCCACCAGCGGGCTGAACGACAGAAACGAGGAGGATATGGGCAAGTACGTCGATCAGCGTGCCTGTGGGTTCTTGGTTGATACTCAGTACCCAGAGCGAACCGAGCCTCTTCCTCCGAACGAACCAGACTATGTCGCGGACGAAGAGCATTGGGAAATTGTCAAGTGTGTTCCCTTCTTGGATGCACAAAAGACCCATCCCCTGGCCCGGGCTTTGTGGGTGCCCGACTTACCCTTCATCCCCGAAAAGTATCAACGGAAATGGGGACGACATTGTCTCTTGAAACGCAAGAAGTAGGGCCAGCAGAGTGACTCGAGCTTGGCTGTTCAGGTCGTCTCGCGTGACCTATCTGCCCGAGACTCAAACTGCTCATAAAGGTCACATTTGCCTCAGGAGGACATCCATTGCCAACATTATCAAGTTGACAGGCATTAGGGATCGAGCTCTCTCGTCGCTTTCCAAGTAGCAATGGTATCTGAGCAGCGACCGGGTTACTATTGTGCATTGTCGGGCGACACGCTAGTGCAACTGCTATATCGCCAGCCTTCCAACGACGGAAAACGATTATGGCACCTAGATGAAGCCGCCAGGGACAGTGTCAATAAGCCGGCTCTTCACTAACCACTTGCGTTATGTGTACTATGACAGTGAGCCGAGCGGATTATCGCAGCAGCTTCAGAAGCAGGCTGGCATACATATAATCCAAGTCAACGACAGTTCAAGAGTAACCATTATGCAATCAGACGTTGTAAGCTGCTACTTATTGGGCATTGAAGCACATATGATGCCCACGTACGCCCGGGTTTTGGCCAGTCTTTGGGGGAGTAGTATCATCTGGTGCTGTCTTGCTGTGCTTCTTTTCAAGACAAGACCGTTATCAACTGCATCATGGGCAATAGCGGGGTCGTATCGGAGGTGCTCCCGGCAAGTGGGTCTGATACGGAAAGCCTGTCCGATGCTTTCGTTGACTTCCCGAATCGGGAAATCGCAAACTGGACCACGTGCATTTCCCCTCACGAACCTCACGAACCTCCCAGGTACCTTATCTGCGCCCACTTCGCTGCTCATTCGTGTCAACCTGCAGCGGCCAGCTGGCGGTCATGCCGCACCGCCGTTCCCGAGATAAAGAGAAGCGTGGGATTTGTCGGGCGCCCGCGAATCATCTCTGCCGCCTTAAACCTCCATGACAGGAGCGTGACTAGTCATGCACTGGGATCACCATGCATCTAGTTATACTTCCGCCCATCGGATGTGTCCTGCCCCAGGCGGTTGGAGATTCAGGAGGGTACGGCTCCGGAGCGGCGAGAGCCGATATGGTTGGCGGCTAGCTATTTAGAGCGGCCACCAGCCATGTCCCCTCGTTACTCTGTGCATGAGCACATTGTAAGACTGTTATCAAATTTACCGCCACCTAGTTGCGCACCCAACATATTATTATTTCCCATCACCCTACGTGCACACAAGAACTCCCGCGCAATATGAAGGTCCTGGTGGGACTTTTCGCCGGCAAGCGCCCGTGGGGTCCCGCGGCGGTCATCAGATCGGAGAAGCGCACCTACGGGAAGCCGACGAAGCCAAGGCTTGGTCTCGGAGCCGCCAACTCGCCACAAGCGACGATATCAGGCGCGAGTGACATCCCTCCTTTAACTAACAGCAGTCCGACTCGGGCATGGAAACCCGTCCAAGGGCCACCCCTCTCGGGTATGCCGACGAGCACGCTGCTCAGGTCGCTCCTCATCACCACAATCTCTTCTAACCGTCCTCTCCTCCTCCCCGCGCTCAAGACGTTGTCCTTCCTCGCCAAGCCGGGACGGACCCTGCTCTTCGACGTCGACCGCAACCCCGTGCTGCACGCGGTCCTGCGCAAGACGTTCTACGACCAGTTCTGCACGGGGGAGACGGCGGCGGAGACGCGGGCGTGTGTGCAGCGGCTCAAGGCGCTCGGGTTTCGCGGCGTCATCCTGACGTACGCGAAGGAGACGGTATTTGATCATCTGACGCAGTCGGCCGTCGAGCACGGCAAGGTCTCCGGGGCCTCGGTCGGCGGGTTCGATGCCGACATCGAAGACTGGAAGAGGGGCACGCTGGAGACTGCCGCGCAGATCGAGGGGGGTGATTACCTGGCTATCAAGTACGGGCACTGCTTTGTTTCATTCTGCGGGGGGGGGGAAATAGAAAAGAAAAGGCCCGCCGTTCAGAAGCTGACATGTCGAACAGGTTGACTGGGGCCGGCCGTGCAGTGACCACGGCGTTTGCGGCCAACGAGCTGCCGCCACGACAGATGCAAGACGCCCTGGATGAGATTGCAGCGAGCTGCAAGCAGCGGGGCATCAAGATCATCGTCGACGCCGAGTCGACGCACTTTCAAAGGAGCATCGACCGCGTGACGCTGGACCTCATGCGTCGTTTCAACCGAGACGGGACCGCTGCCATCTACAACACCTACCAAGCCTATCTGAAGCGCACACCCCACAACATCGCCAACCACCTTTCCGAGGCCGTCAAGGACGGGTTTACCGTGGGACTCAAGCTCGTCAGGGGAGCCTACATACTCTCGGACAACCGGGCCCTGATCCACGACACGAAGGAGGACACCGACAATGCGTACAACCGTATCGCGCAAGGCGCGCTGAAGAGACAGATTGGCGAGTTCGGTGGCGGTGAGGGGCCCGCGTTCAAGCCCTTCCCGTCGCTGGACCTGCTCCTGGCGAGCCATAACAAGGAGAGCCTCTTCGCCGCGCTGCGGCTCCATCAGGAACGCGTGCGGGGCGGCCTGCCGACGGTGCCGCTCTCTTTCGGGCAGCTCCACGGCATGTCGGACCACGTCAGCTTCTCCCTCCTGCAGGCCGAGGGCGAAGGCCTGGAGGGGGCGCCAAGCGTGTTCAAGTGCTCGACGTGGGGAACCATGGGCGAGTGCCTGGCGTACCTGCTGCGGCGGGCGGTGGAGAACCGGGACGCGGTGCTGCGGACGACGGACGAGCACCGCGCCGTGAAGACTGAGTGTTGGAGGCGGATGAGGTCCGTGTTCTCGGCTTAAGTCTAGGGGGGGGACTGGGCGGCGATGCGTGATGACAGCTCGGGAAAAGGCGGTCCGGTTCCACTTGAAAGATCGTTACTAGTATATAGCCCCTCATAAAACGGCAAGCTTGTTTTCACATTTGCGTTCTCGTCTGCTGTACGTGATTGTGGATCGCTGGCTCGGCAGTACCCGGCTTGAGTCTTTTGGCTTTTCATTCATGAGTAGTTGAAGCTCGTTTACAGAAATCCTGTCTTGGAGTTTACGCCAGGTGACTCCTCTCAATTTCCGACAACTGGAAGGAATTCCCAGGTTCGTTTACACTGGGGCTTGTGGAAAATCATTGTATGGGCAACTTGTTCTTCATTTTCTGCTGAGCCGTTCACAGAGCGAATCTCTGTGTATGCTCTACTGCTACGATACCACGTTGTTGTCAAAAGCGGTGGGCCATTTCCAAGCCGAAATAGACCGAGCCTCCAACCAGTGTCATCTCTCACCAAAAGACAAACTCAAAATTCTTGTCCCCGTGCAAACAAAGATATCCCGAAGGTTATCCGCATCTTCATCGGAAAGCCAAGGTGCCGAAACCATCAGTATCCCTCTCTCACGGCAAACCACTGAGCTTGCTGGGTTTTGTCGGGGGTTCCGAGAAGCTCCTTCAAGTCCTGCTGACCCGGGAGACGCTCCAGCTCGAACTGATAGTAGGCTCCTCCCTTCTGGTTCGTCAGGGTGCGGACTTTGGTGACCTTGTAGAGTCCGTCGTAGCGTATGCCGTAGGAAGGGCGGAAGGCGCCGCCCTTGCCGGAGGCGGATCGAAGGACGCGGACGGGGTTGCCCTTCTTCAGCGACAGGTAGAGGAGCTTGGTGCCGTCCTTGTTCTGCGGCGTCTGGCCGGTGTGGACGTCCGCGCCGGAGCCGGAGTAGTGGAGGGTGTCTCCCTGGTCGGCATCGCAGCCCTTGTAGGCGCCGGATATGACGATCGAGTAGGCGCCCTCGCCCGCGTGGCCAGAGATGCCGCCCTGCCAGGATCCGTGGGCGCCGTTGAAGACGGCGGCCGCCTGCATGGGCCACCACGCGCCGGGCTCGATGCCGTTGTGTCCGAAGGCGTGGGAGCTCTTCTTCAGGCCCGCCATCTCCGGGTTGTAGCTGTAGCTCTTGGTCTTGCCTTGCATGTAGGCGATGCCGCGCATCGGTCCCTCGACTCCGAAGACGGGGTGGTTCAGCGGGGGGAGACGGAATTCCACGGTCTTGAGGCTCGAGTCCTTGGTCGGCTTCTTGATCGGCTTGGCCTTTGTGGACGGCTCGCCCTCCTCGACAGCGTCGGCGAGCATCGAACTGTCGTCGTCGTCATCATCGACAAAGAGGGACGCCTCTTTATCACCCCAGTTGGCAGTGAGGGCCTTGGCTCGAGTCTTGTGCTCTCCGCTGAAGTAGGCCTGGTGCTGGTTGTTCCCAGTCGGGGCCCAGACGAATCGAAGCATGGCCCCCAGAGTGGTTCGGGTGCCGGGGAGGAGGCTCTCCGGGCCCCAGGGTCGGGTCTCGAGCCAGTTCAGGAACTGGTCGAGGCGGTCAAGAAGCTCAGAGGGCGGGACGGAGCCCGGGTCGCTCCGCTTGGCGAGCTGGCCAATGGTGCCAATGACCTTGTGGCGAACGTGCTCAAGGTAGGCAACGGCATCGACAACCACGGGGATCTTGATGGTCTTGGCATTGTGTTTGGCGGCGTCAATCTGGACATCGCCCTGGCCCTTGGGCTCCTCGATACCCTCGGTAGAGTGGTCCTGCTGCATTCTCTTGGCGGGAAGCTCAATCTCATCTTCGGCGCCTCTCTTGGCAGGCTTCTCCATGGAGCAGTCGGTTTTCTCAGCCATCTTCAATGCGTTCTAGTGTTTGGCTGGAGCGTCTTGCCTGTTTCAAGCCGTTAGAAAATAAAATAGAACATTCACAAACATCATCATTTCGCTCGGCGAACAACCGTTCCCCAAGACTACATCAAAACTTACATGAGCATAGGGCGTAGCCTCGGTGCTTGTGGATGAACGATCGCGATGGATTCGGCCGTTGTTAGCAAAATAGCCTATGAAATAGTTAGTTCAAAGCATCAACTGTTTATATATGGCCTGAATTACCTCTGAGCTCGTACGGAGTCCTGAAATGTAGGTCAAGTGCAGTTCTTCGGTGCCGGAGATCGTTGCAATACACCTCAGCTGGAGCGGAAAACGATGAAGCAAGAGTTGTGGATGATGGGTAAAATCAACAATTCTTGTGGGACAAAATATTATTGTTATCCCGCTCAAACCAGATCAAAACGGGCAAGCAGTCTCTTCGGTTTCCCAAAGAACCGTGTAGATAGAGGCATGGCTTGGCCGGATGCAAGTTACAAACTAGGCGAGAGCCCCTGGCAACTATGCGTATACAAACTCGGATAGGAGAGACAGACGTGATCTTCAAATGTGCGTGTTGAGTTATGGCAGCTGGAACGAGGTCACCTCTCTGTCTGACTACTAGCTGTCACTGATGGAGTGAGCATTGAATGAACCCAGCTACGGATGCATCGGGCCAGATAACGCCAATGATTCACTATTTAAGCTGACAGCAGTTAATACAGCAACTTGAAGGGAAAAGTCAGCGGTATGCTGATGAACCGGGTTTTGGAAAGCACATTTTCATTCTTTGTGTCCTTTTGAAGATTGATAGGAAAGGTTGTTAGCTATGGTCTTTGGTGG
>MU846560.1:0-16682 GCA_030867225.1 Colletotrichum caudatum
CCCCCCCTCCCCAAAACCCTCGGTCACAATCAATCCCTGTCGCGACGAACGCATAGAGACGGCGATGGCGAAATGGGAAGGGGAAAAAAAAAAACATGTAAAGCTAACAGTGCGTGTGTGCCGCAGTATTACTGGGCGTGGGACGTCATCGACGAGTTCATCTACCAGTTCAACTCCTTCTCCTCCTACCGCATGCGCATCGCCCGCGAGGGCCGGAACGAGGAGGAGATGCAGGTTCTCAAGGAGAACCCCAACACCTGGGGCTGCTACTCGGTCCTCAACGTCCTCTACTCGCTCATCCAGCGCTCCCAGATCACCGAGCAGCTGGCCGCCATGCGCCGCAACGAGGACCCCATGGCCGTCGCCGGCGAGTACGGCAACAAGAACCTGTACCGCATGCTGGGCTACTTCTCCATCATCGGCTTGCTGCGCGTGCACTGCCTGCTCGGCGACTTCAGCCTCGCCCTCAAGACGCTTGACGACATTGAGCTCAATAAGAAGGCCATGTTCGCCCGCGTCATGGCCGCCCACTTCACCACGTACTACTACGTCGGCTTCTCCTACATGATGATGCACCGCTACGCCGATGCCATCAAGATGTTCAGCCACATCCTGGTCTACGTCTCCCGCACCAAGAACTTCCAGAAGAACGCCCAGTACGACTCCATCACCAAGAAGAACGACCAGATGTACGCCCTCATCGCCATCTGCGTCGCCTTCCACCCCACCCGCCTCGACGACACCATCCACTCGGCCCTGCGCGAGAAGTACGGCGACCAGCTCCTCAAGCTCCAGCGCGGCGGCCCCGAGTCCCTCCCCATCTTCGAGGAGCTCTTCCGCTCCGCCTGCCCCAAGTTCATCTCCCCCGTGCCCCCCGACTTTGAGAACCCCGAGTCCAACATCGACCCCGTCGAGCACCACCTGGCCGTCTTCATGGAGGAGGTCAAGATCAACATGTGGAGCCCCACCGTCAAGTCCTACCTCCGCCTGTACACCACCATGGACCTCAACAAGCTGGCAGGCTTCCTCGAGGTCAAGCCCGACGAGCTCCGCTCCTGGCTCCTCGTCAACAAGCAGCGTACCAAGCAGCTGCGCTGGACCGACCACCCCAGCCTGCTCGACGGCGACCTCGTCAACATCAGCGACCTGGACTACGCCATGCAGGGTGTAAGTAGTTTTCCCATTCCTCGAGACCCCCCCTCCCCCCCTCCCTTTTTTCTTTCTTTCTTTCTTTATTAAATCCCTATAATCCCCGCAAAACCGTTACTAACCTGACCCGCATAGGACCTCATTCACATCTCGGAAGCCAAGGTGGGCCGCAAGCTGGTAGACTGGTACCTCCGCAACCTGTCCCGTACGTACGCTTGAGCGATCGTAACGCGTCCAGGTCTGCGCAACCCAGGAAGGCAAAGTGTGTGGGGGGGAGGGGACGACGCAGCTGGCCGGCCGCGCGAAAGGAAAAGAAATGAGAGCATGAAGACGAAAGATTCTAAAATCTAGCGAGCATTGGCGGGGCGCATGTGTCCCGCGCGTACGTGTAGGCACCAGGACACCTGCCAGCGGAAGGAGGGGAAGAACATACTCTTTCTCTTCCGCTTGACGATACCAGTGGATGTCGAGGCAGAGAGAGAGAGAAAGAGATAAAGTGGACCAAAAAAAGGAAGAAACACTTGGGAAGAGAATGGGAGGGCCCCGGCAGAGGGATGCTCGCATTGTTACGGCGTTCAGGCGTCTTTGCTTCCTGGAACACTGGACCTGGTTCGGCTAGGGTCGGGATGAAGTGAACCAAAGGGAAATAAATTAGAATTACAAGTACGATGTCCAACCGAAGCTTTTTCGTTCCGTCTTCTTTTTCTTCTTCCCTCCTCGCGTCGTCCCTGCAGTTTGCCACGTCAACCGGAGGAAAGACGAGGGGGGGGGGGGGGGGGGGGGTTGAGAAAGGCGGTCCGGCCGGCCCTGCCCTGCCTGTCCGTGGAAGCCAAAAGTTCGTTTTTGCCGGGCATGATTTATTAGCAAAGTTCAAGTAACTAAAAATAAAAATAAAAACAGTCGTTGCCGTCGTCTTTGTCGTTTCCCGCGACGCGCCTCTGGCGCTGGATCGATCCGACGTGATGGAGACCACCCGCGAACGAAACGCACGCGCGCCCAGGGCGCATTTATTCGGGGAACACGCTGCATGCAACGCTGTGATGCTCGACAAGCATAGGGGTTCGGGTGCACGAGAAAGCTTGGAAGGGGGATGCCAAGGTTGGTATATCAAAAAACAAGAAGAAGAAGAAGAAGAAGAAGAAGAGACGGCAGATGGGGGAGTGCAGAGACAATGAGGGGCTTATCCTGGCCCCCCGTGTCGGTATGCTCGATGAGATGAGGAGGGGTTGGTATCAAAAAACGATCAGATGGGGTGTGGTGGATAGGCAGGGAGAACAGACGATGGATTACCGCAGCGATCCAAGGCATCCCATCCACGCACGCATGTCCGATGATCCGTCTGTGACGATAATTGAGCGGATACCGCGGGGGAGAAGGTTCCGTTTCAGGCATTGCCTGAGTAGCCGCCGCGTCGGCAGACCGGGGAAATGGTCGGTCGGCCGGGGACGGGGACGGGGACGGGATGGACCGCTACTGGAATAGTGTGTGTGTGACTATCCGAATCCCCCCCCCAGCCCAAAGTGGACGGCCACGGGGCATGTGCCACTTGCGCGCGAGGGCTAGTTTGTTTAACGTTGGCCGGTGTCTCACGTTATTATTTCTTGGCTGGCCCGGAGCTGTAGCCCTAGAGTCTTGGCCGAGTTATCTGCGAGTCACATTTCGCCCAGTGTGCGTGCGTGCGCCCTCCTATGCGAGCCTTAAAGCTGCCAAGACCTGTTGGTGTCGTTGAAGCCTGCGTGTTGGAGAGCCCGGGTATCAAACACCACGGGTCGCGCGCCTGGCATTGGTCTCTTCTCCGGGGACAGATCTGTAGGGATCCCCCCGGCCGCACCAGATGCTATGATGCCGGACGGATAAGCATGGTGTGGTGACACACGGTCGATGAACGGTCGTTGCTCGGTTATCGTAGGCATTTCGGCATGCACGCCAGTCATTGCAGATGATTACGATTGAACTTACGCAACCGACCGCGGGACTGGCAGACGTGGTTGCAGTTGTCCACGCAATTCGTCGACTTGGCCCGGCATGAGGCGCTGGTGTTGGTAGGCGCCGGCTTGTCTCTCAGATAGGAACGCTGCACGAAGCAAGCCGGTAAGAGGTCGCATTGGCGAGGTGGCTGATTGCGTGCCGCAAGACTCCGGCTTGGACACAGGCCATAGGGCACGCCGATAGGCCTCACACCGCATCGGGTTCTTGGACATGACCGCCATGCGTGACGGCAAGGAGCGGAAAGACATTCATCTTACATGGCGGCGATGTGACTTTGGTCGGTCGGGCTGTCTGGTCGACGGCCTCCAAGAGAGAGTCGTTATCTCCCGAGGCTCTCGGTTATTCGCCCCGCCGACCGACAGCGGCGGTGGGGAGGGGGAGGGGGAGAAAGCAGGCAGGCACGCAGGCAAGCTACTCCTTCAAGGTTGGAATCGACCATCAACCGTCAAGATTCCCATTCCCGTTCAGTGAAGAAGGCAAGCTGGGATTTGACAAACGGCAAGCGAGCACGGATCCCTGCTGGCCTCGTGGTTCGGATGGGCGATATGGCTGGTCCATCAATCAAGCCCGAGAAGAAACACTGCGGCGTTTTGTTTTGGTGAGACTGCAGGACGCACACAGCGGTGAGTCTTTGCCATGGCGATCTTGGTACCTGCGAGGGGGGTGATACAATACAGCTCAGAGCGGAGCATTGTCGATGACAAAAAAGCAACGCTGGAAGATCGGGACGGTGGGTTGCGGATGGCACCATTTCAATCAATTCCCAACGTGTTGTCGAATGTCATGGAAAGGCCAGAGACGTCGGTTATCGACTGTCGGATGTCATTGTCGTCGCGTTGTTGTTGTCGTCGTCGTCGTCGCCGTCGTTCCTCCTTGGCATGGGCTGCCTCTTTTCCCGACCGCTTGTGCCTGCCGGCTTGGTGTCTTGGAAGCGCATCCCTCCCTTCTGGCTCTCCCGAGACTCCCTTCTCGGGGCTGCATCATTGATCGTCTCGCCTGTGCCCTCGTACTCTGTCTGTAGCGTGCAACGTGATGCGACCGACCCCCTCAGAACCACACCCTAGCGAGCGAGACAGCTCCTTGCAACATGGATGGGTCATGGCCAAGACATTGGCGTGCCGAAGGAAAGAGAGAGGGCAGTGGGACACAGGCGCTCCCCGCCACTGCCAGCTCCGAGACGGAATGAATCGATTCGAGTCCACTAGGTAGCCAGGCAGGCGTTGGACCATGCTGTATCCGTAGGGAAAGGTGAAGATACGTCTGGCTTGGCAGCGTCTTGGCATTGGGCACAAAAGTGTGGATGGGACGGGCTAGGCTGCGAAGCTGCGGACCAGGGCCCAGCGAGAAGCGTGGTATGGCATCTCATTAAGGAGAAGAAATGAGGAGAAACAAGGTCGGAAGTAAGAAAGCAGCCCAGGGCGCGACCGCGCGCGCACACACGCACACGCACACCGACTCGAGCCATGCTCAGAGTCAGATTTTTCACTAATTCTCCTATCCTGGGAAGCGGGAAAGATTGACCGGCACGCTTGTGTGGTTTTGCCAAGACCTAGTTGGGGGGGAGGTTGGACGAGTGAGTGGTCAAGGAGAAAACGAAAAGGAGGGATGAAGTTGCGATGAGTTGAGCAGCAGAGGTTGCGGGCCGGCTGGGCAGACGTGAATGTGCATCAAAGGCGACGAACTGGTGCTGATGGGCGTACCGTACCGTACCGTACCGTACGGTTTGGGAGACGTGCCGGCGGCGACAATCAGCTTGGCGCGGCATGCTGCCGTGTACCGCCACCCACGCTGGTGGGATGTTTTTAAAGGAGATGCCAAGTTTGCAATCGTGGGATGATTTCCGAAAGACGACTGACGAGATTGATGGGCCACAGCGGTGAAGTCTGCGTCTCGTCTGGATTACGGTACTGCTCTTGTGAGCCCTAAATCAGGTACGGCAGCGGGGGTTGTGGCATGGGGGGGACGGGGTTTAGCATACGATGATGCCTCTGGAGGGGGAACCACTGATGGAGGAGACGTTGCACACCCACTTGCTCAGCGATCATGTCATGTCACTGCAGGATTATGACATGGGGCGTACTGGGTAGGTATAGGCACCGCAGACAGCAAACAGAGAGCGGCCGGCCAGTTCGTCCGTTCAGTCCAGAGTCAAGTCTGACGAGCCGGCTCTGTACTCTGTCGTCGAGAGCTGCCCAATTGCGGTAGGACGTGCGTGCATGCTGAAGAGGTGGTGTAAGATGTGGGATTAGAGCTCGGCCGAGGCATTAGAGGCGCGTTGGAGACGGAGCATGATTGGGTTCGGTAGTAGATGTGCTCTTGGCGAGTTTTGGATCATGTTCTCAGGTTTATTTTGGGGGGGGAGTCAGTCCGGTGCCCCTCGCTCACTAAGGCTGACATGGCTACCCTGGAGGTGACTGTCGTGTATCTGTCGTACGGTGCATGTCTGAAGCGTCCATCCGCATCCGTGACTGACTAACCAACTAGCTGACATGGTTGGGAGAGGTTGATCAGCAAGCAAGGCCTTGTTTGGCTGCGAGGACGTTGAGGGGCGTTTGTTTAGTTTAGCTTAGGAGAGCCGAGAAGAGATTTGAGAACCGAGAATGCGGCTGCTCGTACGGATACTCGACTCGAAATGTGTTGTGTTCAATGGACCAATTTCATCCTGGGAATCCGTCGATACGAGGGCGCGGACCACCACCAATAACGGTCTGCCAACTTGACCTCGAGAGTTGATCTGCCGCGGCGGTGGAAGGGAGGTTCCGCGTTCCTTCCAAACGAAAGTTGTAAACCCACACACCAGACTCAGCGACATCGGGTACGGCAAGGCAAGCATGGTAGGGTACCATAGGTAGGTAGGCAGGTAGGTTGGTAGGTGCCTTGGTAAACCGAACCGGAAAGTGCAGCTGGCACAGCTGGTGCCTTGCAATGGTCCTAGCTCCCACCTCAGCCCCACTTCATCGCTCACCCCGTTCGCCCTTTCCTTTTCTTGATGCCTGCCTGGTTTTGGTTTTGCACAAGGGAAGACTCCTTCTGTGGGAGGCACCTAGATAGGCACTCTGGCATATGAGTTAGGTGATAGGTAGGTAGGTAGGTAGGTACCGCCGACGTACCAGCCGACCTGGGTACGTATTGTACTTTATTTGCCGACTGGGAAAATAGAATGCAGCCAGCAGTGGTGGGCGAAAATAAATTCAGGAAATGACAAAAGCAGTCATGAGGGGAAGGAGTACATAGTCCACCCGCAAACCTTGCCGCACACGAGAGTACATATCATAGGTATTTACGGGACGGACCTGATCGAACAGAAACAGCCTCTGGGTGACCAGACACCCCAAAAACACCCCACCCATGCTGCTCCTTCCGGCCTGCTCTGCCTGCTCTTCATCCACTTCACCTGCCCTGGGCCCTGTCCCACCCCATCCGTCCTTGCCTCTTTCTCAAGGTCTGTCTCTCTCTGTCTCTCTCTCTCTCTCTGTATGGAGTACGGATACTGTCCACCGTATACCTACATCCGGCCCAAGCCCACCAAGAACCCTGGCCCTGCTTGCTTGCTTGCTTGCTTGCCTGTGTCTCCCAATCCAATTCCCCTTCTCCCTTGATGGCTTGACCTGTGCGTCACGCCCAAGATTTGCATAAGCTCCATGCTGGGAGGGTCCGACTGCTGGAACTTTGCGGAGCAACGCGCACAGCAAACACTGAGGCAAGGTATCCGTAGTTTACAAACGTATCCTTCCCGTCTGGTCTGGGGCCCGTACTTCGTACTTGTACCCAGGTACTTAGACCAGACCAACTCCCCCTTCGCATCCTCCGGTTCGTTCGTTCGTTCGTTGCCTGCCTGCCTTTCTGAACCGGTCTCGAAGTCTATTCGGGAAAGAAAAAGAAAAGAAAAAAATAACGAAGAAAAACACCATCATTACGGAACACGACACACGCCCAGCCCTTTCAACCCTATTTCTAGACATCCTTTTCCGCCCAAAACCGTCTAGTCATCTCACTATTCGTTGTACTCCAGTTCACACTACACACCTTCTTGCACTCCTTCTCCCCGCATTCTGTTGCTCACAGGCCGCGTCCCCGGATTTGTTATAGAGAGAGAGAGAGAGAGAGAGAGAGAGTATCAGAGCGCCATCGATTCTCCGCCATCGTTCGTACTGTACCTCTCTCTACACCATCCGCGAGCCAAGCTCAGCTTTCTACTACCCTCATCGTTCCGTTCCCACACCCCTTTTCTTACCGGACCAAGCAGGCAGCTTGCTTGCATACCCGATCGACTAAGAAACATCATCACCTGTCTGCGCACCGACCCGGTCTACCGTCACCAAGACACTCGACCTTCAAAACTGGCGCCGGCGCTACGCCACATCACCCGTTTTCTCGCCTTCGTCGACAACAACACCATCTTCGGCCTTTTCTGTGCCTTGTGAGGCCCCAGCAAGCCTTGGCGGAGCGGCCTCCTACGCTGCTTCTCTTCTTCAATAAAAGAGAGTCCCATCTTTCGAAAGACCGCCGTCCGCGCTTGCCATCATCATTACCTCCTTGGCATTTTTGCTGGGTATTTCTTTTTGATCCAAAAACGAAACAAAAAAACAACAAAAAAAACACCAGACTCTTTCCATTAGCCTCTTCCCTGCTCGCAATCTTGGCAAACGACACACCAAGGATCCCGGCAGACCCCCGAATCGACATTGTGCGCACCGAGGGCCGTTCATCTCTGCTCATTCGAGGAACCACAAACATTTGATTCCCCTGCACTCGTATCAATCATACCACCTACCGCAATTATTGAACCGTCCACAGAGCATACCCAACGACGCAACGCTCTCGCCGTTCCCCCTTATTCGATACGCCATCCCGAGTCGACAGACGACGCACTTTTCCCATTTTTAGACGGTCTAGTCAGTCCACCACCAACCACTTGCGCTGGCAAAACAAACACCTTTTTTGAGATTTTGCACATTGCTTTTCACTTCTTTGCGCGGCACATCGCCCCGCCCTTGTTGACGAACTCTCCGCTGCCGTATTTGCTTCATTCTGGCTTCTGCTGGTGTCGACTGCGTGCTTGCCTGCCTGCCTGCCTGCCGTCCCCATGCTGACCCCAGTCACACAGCAATCTCAGAGCCTTCAATGAGGCCCTCGGAAAACTGGCGCAGCGTGTTTCTGCTTTCGCAAAGCGGCAAGAAGAAGAAGAAGAAGAGCAAGGACAGCAAGGACACTCCCTTGACACCACCACCAAGAATCACCTTTCCGAAAACCCAGTGGGATCCGCCGCAGCGTACGCCTCAGCGTCGACACACAATGGCCGGACCCAGCCCTCGGTCGATGCTTGATATCGACAGTCCTGGATCCGACATCTCGCCCAAAACACCGGCGCAGCCTTCGGACAAGGCCAAGTCCGACTATTTCTCCATTGAGTCGCAACCGCCCAAGAAAGAAGACGACACCAACGCCGCTGGTCCAGAGCCCTTGAGCCGTGTGACGACGCTCTCGAGCTATGCAAGCCCTTCCCCGGTGAGCGTATCAGGGAGCTTCTCAGCCGAATCGACGAGGGCAGAGTCGCATGGAGGGAGACCTAGAGGGTTGTCGGCCGCATCGCTTGCTTTCGCACCGCTGCGGGACCCGTCTCTGCCGCAGGGCAACCAGAAGAAGACGGGTAACGAACGTATACGGGCATCTTCACCTCCTCCTGAAAGGTAAGCATGCCGTTTCTTTGTTGCAGTTCTCGTGTTTGTTTTCCCTCGTCGTCTTCTTTCACCAACCACTCAATCTGCGAATGCCACGCCTCGTACACCCCATCGTCGCGTCTCGCAAGTTGTCGAAACCTCGACGCGTGAGAGCTAGGCCAAAGGGATCCAAGTACGGTACCGGAAGAGCGGATTGCGTATATGCAGTGTAGCTCCGGGGGGGGGGGGGCAGCCTTCTATATATGCCTACCCCTGCATTTTCTTTGTGTGTGTCCATTCTGCAGCCTTTGCAATCATCGGAATACGTTGGTCGAGCTGTCGAATCGCCGGTTGTCCCCGCAGCACTGCCGCATATCCCAATTTGCGCGGTTCCCAGTGGACGACGACTTTCCGGAATGCCGCCGCTTCGTCCCCACCCGGACGGCTGTCAAAAGCCACGGAGATGCGCATTGGATGCGGGGGAGCTGCATATGAGGACGGACGGTGGGATGGAAGAGGGGGTTGCTGACTTCAGCGCCTGGACCAATGCTTGGTGGGGTCCGCCGACGACTCGACTAACCCAGCGACGAATTTGACTTTTCTGTGACGGCGGCCTCAGCAAGCATCCCCCGGGCGCCCTCTGCCTTTTGTCACTGGGCTCCTCGCCACCTGAGCTCTCTGCGTTTGCACCGAGTTTGCTTTGCATCGCGCACGGGTGCAACTTTCCATCGGGCCTCACACGACAGACAGCAGCAACCTCTCTGGCCCAACATAGACTGCCATTCGCCGGCGTCGCACTTCGCTACCCCACTACCCCGCCGCATGCGTGCGTGCGTGCGTGCGCGCGTCTGTCTGTACCTCTTGCGTGGGCTCTTCACAAAGAAAGCCAGGTGGACGGGAGCTGGGCGAGGCACCAGGCCAAAAGAAGGCACCTACAGCGCTCATCGAATCATCCCCACAGCCACACTTAGCCTGGATGGAACCGCAACGCCCCCCCGCAGAAAGCGGGAAATCGCTGTCTGCTGTCGCAATTCGTCCCCTCCACTTTCCTGATTTCGGGCTGCCTCCTGCCGAACTACAACCTCTCCCCCCCCCCCTTGACTTTGACCAGTGGTCTCTCTGCTTCCTCATCGCACGTCTCTGGTTTATCAAACACCGTCCCCCTTTACTTCTTTGCGGGCTGTACTCGATAACCAATCTGAAAAGACATTGCTTAATGGCGACGCTAACTCAAACTCCCTTGCCGGACAGATTCCAGTCACATGTCGCATTCGACAACCTGCCGCTGGGCGAGGCAACTAAGAACAACACGCTCTCGCTGACGCTTGATGTCCGACACAAGGGTTACCAGGCGCAACGACGATCGCGCACCTTCATGGTAGGCGTTGACGAGCACGCCTATTCCGATTATGCGTTGCAATGGCTGCTTGACGAGCTCGTTGACGATGGAGATGAAGTCGTGTGCGTGCGCGTAATCGAGAAGGAGCTCAGAGCTGCCGACACCAACAAGGCCTACCAGGACGAGGCGCAAAAGGTCATGGACAGCATCGTCCGGCGCAATGGCCTCAACCGCGCGATCAAAATCGTGCTCGAGTATGCGAGCGGCAAGCTGCACTCAACTTTTCAGCGACTGGTGAGTCTGCAGCCCATCACGCAGCACATGACGGCAAGCACCCTGTAGCAGCAGCCGCTAACAGACACGGCGATTGACAGATCCAAATCCACCAACCTGCTATGCTCATCGTCGGTACGAGAGGGAGATCGCTGGGTGGCCTGCAGGGCCTGGTCAACACGCGCAACTCCTTCTCGAAATATTGTCTGCAGTATTCGCCCGTCCCTGTCGTCGTGGTCCGACCGACGGAGAAGCGGGAGAAGAAGAAGTCCAAGAGGCAGAACGACTCGGAGCGACAGACGTACGTGCGCATGCTGTCGGCGACTGGCGGCAAGCATGAGGCCGACAGCAATAGGAGCAGCATGTACAATGTGGAAGTTCGCAACACGGCCGACGAAGAGGCTCACCAGGTCGCCAAAGCCCTGGGGCTACCGGCAGCCTTCGACCCGACCATCAAGCCGGTCGATCTGAACGCTTTTCTGCATCCCAGGAACCATTCGATGCCGTCCGGCCTTTCGCAATCGAGCACTGCGGATTCCGGCAGGCACTCTGCGCCGGCCAGCGCCGCCGGCGACAGCGACGAGGACGACGAAGACGACGAAGATGACGGATTCGAGGTCTTCACGGGCCAACAGGCCATTAATTCTTCGCAGATGGACAAGCTGCACAAGATGGAGGCCAACGAGGCGGCGGCTCTTAAGCAGAACCGGAAATCCAGCCTCGAGTCTAGTGCCAGCGGGGCCGACGACGACGAAGACAAGGAGTCGAAGGCGTCTCGAAATAGCAGCAACAGCTGATTTGACAGGCGCTAGGGAAGGGACGGCCGTCAAGGAGGAAATCAGTTCACGAGTCGAGAGCTCTTCGTTGTGCATAAATAGGTATTCTAAAGGGGGGCGTTTGGTCGACGGCGCGGGCATGGTTTGATTTTATTGGGGAGGACGCCGCAAAAGCTCATGGGCGGTCGCGTTGGAATTCGTCCACGCTGATGGTACAGCAGCACACTCCCTCTCCATGGGGCCCACGCATTGATACCCAATAAAGACATTGATTAAGCAACGACTGGATATCGTAAATAATTGTCTCCGTACGTCTCGCAATATGGTTCTTCCTGCCTGTAGAGGTTATCATCCCATCGCCCACGGTGAGTCTTTCCACAGTGGCCATTGGCCGCTTCGTCTCGTCGTTTGGGGGGGGGGGTTCTTTTTAGCGATGAATGTGGCTTGGTGTGGCGGAAGCTCATACTGGAGCTAATGAGGTAGGTAGGTACCTAGGTGACTAAGGTATGTACATATGTACCTACATTGTAGTTCAGACAGACATGTGGCTGAATCGGACTCCGACACAGACCACGACCGGAGAGTTACGGACGAATGTGTGTCTGTGTCTATTTGGGTGTCGCTCTGCAACGGTTGCCCAAACTCAATCATTTCATTCCGTACCATGTCGAAGCCGGCCTCACCGACTCCTTGCTAAGGGACCGTTTCTCGACGCCGCAGTCCCACCGGAACAGGATGAAGATTGCTTCTTCACTCAGACAACACCAATCGCACATGTCTTTTCGATCGCGCGCAAACGCCCCACCAAGCCGCCCCAAATGCCCTGGTTCAGCTCCTCCTCATGCGACGAGTCCGCCTGCGCCGCGGTAGACCCCAATGCCCCATCGACGGCCGGGTTGCTGTTCTCGCTGCTGCCCTTCATCGCCACCTTCACCGCCGTAGCCGCCGTCGCGAACCAAAACATCTTCCCGAAGCTCGCCAGAGTACACGACGCCCACGACGGCGAGGACCACTACCTGCCGTCGCACGCACCGCCCAGCCTGCGGCAGGCGCACGCCGAACACGGACAAAAGAGCCCGAGGAGGAGGGTGGCGGCCGTCGTCTTCTCGACAACCATCGCGCTGGCCACGGTGCTGGGCGAGCTGATACTGAGCGAGATCTCGGACCTGGTCAGCCGCCGCGCGCGGGAGGTGGGGCTGCGCTTCACGGTGCCCACGCTCCTGGTGCTGCTCGTCGGCGTCATACCCTTCTTGGAGATCCAGAGCGTGATTTCGGGACTCGGATGGAAGTTTCAGAGGAATAGCAGGGGCAAGATCCCTCAGTTTGCCTGGGGGGTTCTGCTGCTGGCCTTCTCCGGGTGGCTGTTTGCCTTTTGGAGCTTGGGCAGCCTGGTCGGCCTCGACAAGACGACGACGACCACCGCGGGCCGAGGTATCTTGCGCGCCTGCCTCGAGAGGATCGGCGTCATTGGCATCTCGTTGATGGCGATGCTCAGCGGCTTCGCGGCCGTATCGAGTCCCTGGCACACTCTCGGCGCCGCCTCGGAAAGGAGGAGGCGGCCCGTCACGGAAGCGGACATCTCGAGGAAGGCGGCCGGGCTGGATGCCACCAACGAGATGCTGCTGACCAAGAGACACCGCCTCCAGGCGCTGGAGCGCAAGGCCTCCGAGGCGCAGACGGCATCGTCCAGCTCTGGCGGGTTCATGGGCAAGATGATGGGCGCGGTGCGCGGCATGAGCGGGGACGAGGCCGAGATGCGCGCGCTCCGTCTGGAGATCGCCGGCCTCGAGACGATGGAGGCGAACCTCGGCTCGTCGCTGGGCGTGATGCGCTCGCGCCGGGCCGCCGACGCCCGGGCCGCGACGCCGCTGGGGAAGCTGCTCGCCGTGCCCCACTACGTATTCAGCCTCTACTGCCTGTACCGGATCCTGGCCACGATGCTGGCGATGCTGCGGAGGACGTACTACCCCAGCTCGAGCTTCAGCTCGTCGGACCCGATCAACCGCTTCCTGGGCCTGCTCGCGAGGCACTGGGACCCCAAGCTGGACCAGACGGCGTGGGCGCGGCAGATCAGCTTCCTGCTTTCCGGCGTCATGCTCGCGGCGAGCGCCAACAGCGTGCTGCAGACGTTCCACCTCTTCTCCAAGTGGCTGCCGGGCCTGCTGTACCAGGCGCAGGCGAACCTGGCGCTGCTGATCGGGCAGATCGCCGCCGTCTACGTCATCAGCGCGGCGCTGCTGCTGCGGAGCAACCTGCCGAGAGAGATGGGCAGCGCCGTCGGGGACGCGCTCGAGGGGGCGCTGGAGCCGCGGTTCGTCGACTGGTGGTTCGAGGGCTGGTTCCTGACGAGCTGTGCCGTCACCGGGCTGGGCGTGTGGATCTCGAGAAAGATTGGCCGGGAGGACTGGGACGAGTACGGGACCGAGGAGATGGGCGCCAAGAGGATGTAGAAAAAAAGAAAGAAAAAAAGAGTTGGCTCGAAAGGGGCGTTGCCTAGATCGTCGGGCAGACCATTATGAAATATTCTTGTATAACTACATGTTTTAAACACCTGAGATGCGGAGTTTGGGCTTACATGCCATGATGACCGTGTGTAGAATGTCTCCTCCCGAGTGATGTTGCCTCCACCTCATGAATCTTGGTCTTCATTACGTTCGCCCGTCCCCGGAATCGTACCCTCTCAACGTCAAAAGCGCCCCCCCCCTCCCCCCGGTGTATATATGTCGTCCCTCGGCACGGCCCCCTCATTTCCCCATGTCCTTCCTCCAAGCCCTCTTGACCTCCTCCAGCATGCCCTTCTTGGTGAAGACGTCGATGGCCACGCCGGCCATCCCCTTGCCCGCCCGCAGGCACTTCTCGAACGCCACCCTGGTGCCGGCGGACTCGGCGAACCCGGGGTTGTGCGGGCCCTGCCCCCCCTCGCCGGCCGGGATGGCGAAGCCGACGTTGAGGCTGGGCATGGCGTGGCTCACGTCGCCCTGGTCGGTGCTGGCCATGGTGCGGCCGCGGACCTCGTCCACGTCCTGGTCGAGGGGGATGGCGGGCCCGCCGGGCGGCACGAGGGCGTTGAAGTGGCGGGCGTAGGAGCGGGCGAGGACGCGGTTGGGGACGTGGTCCATGTAGGCCATGGTCGGGGTGAGGCGCAGGGTGGCGCCGGCGGCCTCGGCGCCGGCGGCGAAGCAGCGGTCGACCTTGGCGCCCAGCTCGGCGAGGCGGGCGCGGGAGCGGGCGCGGACGACGAAGTCGCCGGCAGCGTAGGCGTGGATGATGTTGGGGCGGGCGCCGCCGTGGGTGACGCAGCCCTGGACGACGTCGCCGGGCATGGTCTGCTGGCGCAGGGCGGAGAGGGCGCCGTAGGCGACGACGAGGGCGTCGAGGGCGTTGACGCCGAGCCAGGGGCTGGCGGCGGCGTGGGCCTCGCGGCCGAAGTACTCGGCGCGGAAGGCGGCGTAGGCCGACGTGCGCATGACGGCGGTGTCGGGGACGGCGCCCGGGTGCGAGACGAGGCTGAGGTCGACGGCGTGGTCGGCGTAGGCGCCGGCGCGGAGGAGGCGGATCTTGCCGCCGCCGCCCTCCTCGGCGGGGGTGCCGAAGAGGACGACCCTGCCGGGGAGGCGGTGGCGCGCGGCGAGGGTCGCGGCGGCGAGCGCGGCGGCGAGGGAGGCCGTCGCGATGAGGTTGTGGCCGCAGGCGTGGCCGATGCCGGGGAGGGAGTCTTGTTTTTTGTGTTCTTGGCTTAGTTTTCGTGTGTGGGGGGGTCTTGGTCTCTTTCGGGAGTATGTCTATTTTTTCCCTTTTCTTCTTTTTCTTTGGGAAAGGTGTTTCGGGGACAATGAGACAGAGAAAGGGGAGAGAAAGGAGGAGAGAGAGAGAGAGAGAGAGAGACTCACCCATCTCGGCGTTGAACGAGACGACGGGCCCTTTCCTGCCGCTGTCCCACACGGCGACCCACGCCGTGTCCATGCCGTATGCCGACGGCGTGACCTTCCAGCCGGGCCGGGTGCGCATGAAGGCCGTAAGGGCGTCGTGGGCGACGACCTCGTGGTAGCCGAGCTCCGGGTTGTCATGGATCGTCTTGTTGACGGGCCACAGGCTCTCGGCGAGGTCGTCGATGACGGCGGAGATCTCGTCGAGGTACTCGGGCGAGGAGGAGGAGGAGGAGGAGGAGGAGGAGGAGGAGGAGGAGGGTCCCGCGGGGGGTAAGGGGCGGGCGTCGGCGTGGGATACGAGGACGAAGTCGTCGGCGTCCTCTTCTTCCGTGGGGGGCATTCTGAGGTTCATTTGAGACTTTGGGGAGATGAGTGTGTATGTGTTTGAGAGCGAGAGGGAGAAAGGGCCGGCGTTATGGGAGGCGGCGGACGTGGCGATTGGGGGGGACACGCAATTGGGGTTTCGAACCGAATGAGGCCAAGTGAGCTCTCATCGATTCCTTGAGTGAGACCAGCTGGGGCGACGTAACGTGAGAAGTGAAAGTTTACAGAGGAATCCCCCCTCCCTCCCCTCCCCTCCCCCGCATAAGGTGCGGTGAGATAAGTTTGGACGACGAGATTCCGAGCGGCGTGGCTCCGACCACCGGCCCGGTTATCTCTCCCGGCGCCGCGGGTACGGTGCGATAGGCCGCTTCCCGTTTCGGTTAGCCTGCCCGCCGGTGTTAGACGTCGGGGAACGCGAGCATAACTTGGCTTGGTCCAAGATCTCATCTCCCGAGCCGAGCTGAGCTGAGAGGTGCGGTCAAGGCGAGGGGACGAACATACGGCGGACGGCGCTCGACGCTGGAGCGTGGGAAGTGTTGCTATAGTTTGGCCATATCCGTAAGCCGTGAATCGCTGATACGCGATGCGAGCACTCGCTCCCCTCGAGTGAAGGGGAACGAACACCCCTTTCGCAGAGGACTCCGGTCGCGGTCTAGTCTCCATACTTGTGGGTTTTCATGTTTTGTCTTACTTCATACCCTCCGTCGTGTCGAATGATCTCGCAAGTCTCGATTGTACAGGAGCGCATGTATTCGGGAAAGAAAAAGTCGCCCTTTACCTTCTAGCTCAAGTCAGTCTTGCAGCTACTACACACTCTAGTTTTCTGATCCTAGGCCTGAGATATCAGACTCGGCCGTTTCAAAACACTAAAGATTTTTTCTCACCTGTCGATCAGTCAAGTCACCCTAGACATAGTAAGTTTATAGAAAACCCTGATAGTTAACTCCCCCACCCTACTTACTGCGCATCCCTACATCCTACGCATCACCACCACCACCATCACTACCACTATTACCACTTATTTCACCACCTCTGCCGCCCACCCATATGCAACTTTCGGCCTCACTAGGTAATTCAGGTACAGCAGATTCACCTAGATTATCTATTTAGCCGGTATCTGGATTATTTGCCTGCCAGATATCCTTTATAGTAGTAAAGGTGCTATTAGGTAATAAAGGGACCTTTTTCCTCTTACGTAACTATTAGTCTTCTAGTTTGGCCTGTAATAAGCTGACTTGCCTCT
>MU846561.1:0-16577 GCA_030867225.1 Colletotrichum caudatum
CCCCCCCCCCCGCTCCTGGACTGGCCTTGCCCGGAGGTGAGGCGGACGGGCGGTGTGCGGTGTCGCTTCACACTTGTATGACATCGCGTCTGTGTTGAGAGGGAAAGGGGGGGGGGACGATGAAGTGTCTGTCCCTCTCGGCCTTGTTGGCGGATGTTGCTTCTTCTTCGTCACCTCGGCCACCCAGACACGACCACAGGCGAGGAGGCGGTTGATGTTTGCTTTGGGTGGTCGAGGCATCCGGGCTGCCTTGGCTCGGATGCTTCTCTCGACCGGTGGGTATCACCTGGGACGGCACGGCACATTTCAACGGTTTGGCAGTTGGGTGATGTGCAAAAAGAAAAGGAACAGAGAAAGAAAGAAAGACAACGAAAACCGCTGCCCCCGAGATCAAGAGCCACGGGCATGCTCCAAAGAGGGATAGGACCATGTACGCTGCCTCCACGATGGTCTCATCTCAAGAGGCCGAGTTGACATTCACGAGCGGGAGACACAACCAACTTTGTTTTTTTTCATCCTGACTTGTCTGTAATTTCATTTCATCTTGAAAAACGCCGTAGGTATGGTGTGTATGCTCAAAACTTCAAAAAGCTGAATCACTCTACTGCGACCCATGCGCGCTCCCCCCACATTGACCCGGAGGGGAACTCTCAGAGCTCGTCGTGCACCGGCGCACCCTCCTTGGCGCCAGCCTGGCCCTGGCCCTGCTGCGACTGCTCAAACCTCTTCAGAACCTCCTCAATCTCGGCCTCGCTCGGACCGTCGCCGCCCTCGCCGCCGAACTTGACGTAGCTCCCGCCACCGGGGAGCTCAACGGTCTGGCCGGCAGGTGCCTCGGGCTCGACGGTCGAGCTCTGGGAGGGTACGGTGGTGGTGGACTTGTCCTTGGGCTCCCCGGAAGAAGCGAGCGCGGTGGAGGCCGTGGCGGTGGACTTTGTCTTCTTAGGCTTTGCGCTCTTGCTGCTGGCCTTCTTGGTCTTGCCCTCAAAGTTCTTGACGCCCTTCATGGCGAGGTCCATGCCGGCCTTGTCGAGCTTGTCGCGCTTGGCCTGGAGGTCCTTGACGAGGAGCACTGGGTCCTCCGTCACGGCGAGGGCGTTCTGCTTCGCCTCCATCTCCTTGAGCCACTTGGTCGTCGATACATACACGTCCTCGACCACCTCGACGTCCTCACGCTTGTACAGCGGCGGGACGGGGCCCTTCTCCTTGACGACGTCGTCCATCGTGCGCTCCTTGCTGCCGTCGTTGTCTTCGAGGTCGTCAAAGTCGCTCGAGGGGGTCGCCGAGGCGGTCTCGGTGGAGGACCCTGCGGACGCGTGCCACGCGTCATACTCGTCGAGCTGCTTCTGGATGGTGCTGATGAAGGACTGGGTCGAGTTGAGGGCCTCCTTGAGGGCCTTCACGAGCTCGGGTCGCTTCTCGGCCTCCTCGCTTCTCTTCTGGATCTTGGTGACGGGTTCGTGGAGCTCCTTGTACCTCTTCTTGAGCTCTTCGCGGGTTGCGTCAGCGCCTCCCTCGTAAAGCCAGTCGCTCGCCTCGCTGTTCTTCTTTTCCAGCGTGGCGCGCTCCTCAGGGGTGGAGGCGGCGAGGAAAGCTTCGTTCTCGAGGAGGTCGCGGACCTTGTAGGTGAAGCCCTCGAGCTGGTTAAGAGCCTCCTCTCTCATGCGGCGTGCCTTGTCGGAAGTCTCGAAGGACTTGAGGCGGTCCTTGGACTTGATGAGCTCCTCGCGAGACAGCTCGGGGCGACCGGCCTTCTCGAGAGTGTAGTCAACGTTGATGGTGACGAGCTCCTTCTTCTTGACGGGCTCCTTGCCATCGGCGCTGGCTTCGCTGGGGACGGGCGAGGACGAGGCGGAGGTCGCCTCGGTCTTGGTAGAAGCCGTAGTGGAACTGGAAGACTCGGATGCGTCCGTCGATGACTCGGCGTCCTCCTCGCCGAGGGGCTTCTGGTCCTTCTTACCGAAACCGAAGAGGTTCTTGACTCCGTCGACGAAGCCCTCCTTCTCGGGAGCCTCGGCCTCGCACTCGACAGTGGCTTTGGTCACTTCGACCTCGCCGTTTTCGGCGCTCAGCTTGACGCCGACCTTGAAGTAGATGTCGCTGTCGACGCAAGAGTACTTCTCCTTGAGCTCGGCGACGGAGGCGGTAAGGTTCTTGGTGGTCAGAACCTTGGTGTCCTGCTCAACGGAGCCGACCTGCTGGTAGAAGGTGACATCGAAGTCCTCGTGGTTGTTGAAGGTGACCTCCTTGGGCGCGCCACCCTGGGGAGAGACGGCGGACCACAGACGCTGGTGCTGAAGCTTGTTCTTGTTGTTGGTCCACTTCATGCCGGAGGGGTAGTTTGTACCCTCGGAGATGCGAATCTCCTTGACGCGGAAGCTGGGGCTGAGCTCGGCGGCACGGAAACCGGCACCAAAGACGGCGGCCTCATCCGAGTTGACGTTGCTGCGGAGCTTCTCGGCGGAGCCGAGGACGTGCTCCAACTGCTTCTGGACGAAGGGAGTGCGGGAAGCGCCACCGTGGAGGATGACGGAGTCCAGTTCGGAAAGCTCAAGCTGGGCCGTCTTGAGGGCGTTCAGGACGACGGTGTCGACACGAGCGGCATGGCCCTCGGCCATCTTCTCAAAGTCGGTGCGGGTAAGCTTGTACTTGAAGTCGACGTCCTCGTAGAGACCCTCGAAGCTGGCGGCGGCTTGCTGGTTGGCGCTGAGGACGTGGCGCACGCGCTCGGCCTCCTTGAGCAGCTTCGCGATGGCGCGGCCGTGGGCCTTGACCTTGTCGGCTTCGGCAGAGATCTTCTTGGCGCCCTTGGACTCGACGAACTGGGCGACCATGTCGTCAACAATGAGATAGTTGAGGGCGTCACCGCCAAGAGTCCTATCCCAGGCGGAGCCAATGACGGCAACCTCCTGGATGGTCTTGTTGAACTTGCCAGTGTCCTTGACGGTGCGACTCTGGAACTTCATGACGGTAGCCTTGGCGGAGCCAGCGCCCATGTCGAAGACGATGTGGTGCTCGGGCTTTCCTCCCTCGTTGATGTTGGGGAACTGGCGGGAGGTGGCGTAGTTGAGACCAACGGCAAGACCGTCGCTGATGAGACTGAGGACCTTGAGACCGGCAAGGTCAGCGGCGGTCTGGATGGCGCGCTTCTCCTGGACGGTGAAGTAGGGAGGGATGGTCAGGACGATGGAGCGGACAGAGGTTCCGGATCCAGCAGCAGCCTCGGCGTTCTTCTGGATGCTCTGCAGCTCCATGGCCAGAAGCTCCTCGACCAGCCATGCGTCCTCGTCGTCGGTGAAGACCTTGCTCTTGAAAGCAGCGGTCCCACGCTCCTTGTTCTTCTCGAGTTGCAGGGCAGGGTGGCGGGCGGCATATTCTTGGACAATGGGGTCATCGGCGGGGAGGCCGAGGAGGGTCTTCAGGTTGGGGTAGACATCGTGGGGGAAACGGGCCGAGAGGGCGATGGCGTCGGAACCGTAGAGTCTCTCGGGGTAGGCTCCGGCCTTGGGGCCGCTCTGAAGGGGCTTGAAGGTGACGGCGGAGATTTCCTTGCGGCGGGAGTCCTTGGTCAGGACGATGTCGAGAGGGATGCCGGGCTTGACGAGGGCGGCCTTGATGTACTCGGTGCCGAGGTCGATACCGAGGACGGCGGAAACGGCCAAGACGTGTGCGGAAAAGAAGAAGCAGCAGCCGAGAAGAATGGCCAAGGGCGAAAAAGTGCGTTGCGCCATGGTGTGTGGTTTGCGCCCAATGGCGCTGTCGGGGGTGCTTGTGTGTGTGTGTGTGTGTGTTTTGAGTCGTGCCGTAAAAAGAGACGAGGTCGGTACTAACACGAAGTTCCGGTCGGTGAGTCTCCCAGTCGACAACGGAGATTTGGGAAGCTCTAGTGTTGATGTGAAGGTATCGAGCTGGAAAAAACAAACGACAACAAAAAGAGGAGAGAGGAGAACGAAAGAAGAGAAATCCTCGAGGCAATCAATTGGGAGACGCAGAAATACAGATATGGGAATAACGGAGGGTCGGTCAATGAAGATTCGTGAAGGTGTCCTCTACTGGATTCTGTGCCATTCCCCCCCCCCCCCCCAGACTGGGTCGGTCTCGGCAAGGTACCTTCCAGTGAGTGGGTGGGTTACCTGTCCTGGCGAAGAGGACAGCTGTATTAAAAAAAAAAAGAAAAGAAAAAGGCCGTGGCGCATCTTTTTGCCTACTGTAAGGTCCCCTCCACCTGCAAGGCTGAATGTGCGATAAGCACGCGATTGGTTGGATAAGCTTGAGCGACGGGAGTTGGTAGCAGTTACTCCGACAGAGTGGGGCATTATTGGCCCAATCAACGACGTCAAGTCAGCTTATTAAGGGGCGGGGCCAGCTGCCAGCTCCTAGCACCCAAGGTATTTATTTGTTCAACAGTCATTTGAGATGACAGTTCGTTCGGGGCCATCGTGATACATTACCTAAATGTTACGTGAGAGAGGACAACATGGCGAGAGCGGTCAGTCACTGCAGACTCTAGCATCCCTCTCACAAGTAAACTTACCTATTGCCGAGTGAGTATATGATTCCCGATCCTTGGGCAGTTTCGACAGCGTGATCATGCCTAGAACATGCGCAATTGACGCTGCAGCAATCCTTAACTACCGAATATGTACTTTGCCAATATATCAGCCGGATTACTTCCGCCAATGGGGGGGGAGCGGGCCGGGTAATTAAGCACTGAGCTGTTGTTACCTAGCTCAAGGCGTCAAGCCACATACATCTCATCATGCCCATCCATGTAAGAATGAATGAGCACGACCCAAGAAGCCAGATTTCCCATCCGACACACAGCGTTTCCCCAATTCCAAAAACATTCAGACCTAATTACGCCTTCCAGTCTCAAGTCCAAGTGATCCATAGTCGGGCTTCATTGCGTACCTACCTACGTATGTAGTATATTGCATTATTTGGAGACTGCGGGGTAAGAGCTATACATACCTACCTACCTACCTACCTACCTACCTACCTAGATGGAGCGGAGCGGGGCAACTCGTCGCGGGGTACAACCCGGCTTACAGTCGTCCTCCCTCGAACCGGTCCAAGTCAACCCATTTCTTCCCGGCTCCAACATTGAATACTGTACATCAAGACCTCTGCTCGATTGGTTCTTGTGTGTAACCCCAGAAGATAAGAAAGAAGAAAAACTCGGTTCCCTCCCTACTTGTATGAAAGCGAAGAGATCCGTCACCATTTGGTCCTATCAGGCCTCATCATACCTTGAACATGGCTTCTCCCGTAGACAACCAAGTTGAAGGCAGACTGGCCTTGGTAACAGGCGCTTCTGGTGGGTGAGTAGATGACGTCCTCATCTGGCTGTCTTCTGCTCATATGCTCAGCATTGGAGGCGGTTGCGCCAAGGAGCTTTTCGCCCACGGCGCTCGTCTAGCCCTTACGTGCTCATCCGACCGCACTTACAACAAGATCACAGAGCTCGCTTCGTCTTTGAAGACCTCTGCCAAGGAAGACGTCAAGATATCTTGCCATGTCGTAGACATGTCCTCCGCCAAGGCCATCGAGGAGCTCTTTGAGCAAATCAAAGCCGAGCACGGCCAAACCCCCGACATTCTCGTCTCCAACGCCGGTACGGCGGGCTTCGGCAACAAAGCCAATCCCTATCTCGAGAACATCTCCCTCGACGAGTTCGACTTCACCATCAACATCAACCTGCGGGCCTCCTTCCTTCTTTGCAAGCTGGCCATCCCGCACATGGCCGCCCAGCACTGGGGCCGCGTCGTCTTCGTGTCGTCCATCTCCGCCATTGGCGGCGGCATCAACGGCTGCCACTACGCCGCCAGCAAAGCAGGCCTGACGGGCATGATGAAGAACCTGGCATCCAAGCACGCAAAGGACGGAGTCACGCTCAACGATGTCGCCCCGGCCATGATTGGCGACACGGGAATGATTCCCGACGAGAAGCGCGTCGAGGGCACTCCTGGTGATGTGAAGAACATACCCGTTGGGAGGCTGGGGACGCCACAAGAGTGCGCGAATGTTGTCATGATGCTGTGCAAAACTGGTTACTTGACGGGGCAGAGCATCCTGCTGAGCGGTGGCTTGAAATAAACGCTCAGTCCGTCAACAGTCTTTTTTTTTTTAAAAATATTTTTTCTCTCCGAAGGACTCTTGTATACAAGGCGTACAAAGATCACTTGTTGGCCTGAGAGCAACACTCCGCGAATCAACAACAACTGGGATCAGACATGGATGCGCTCAACTTGTCGATGTAAAAGTATCGCGATATCAGTTTGTACAATGTGATGGGAAGTGAAACCCCCTAATATTCTCTTGGTCCTGATGGGTTGCAATTGGGACCCACATCTGCCATGTTTCTTCAGCACCCGGCAATTTGTGCCGGGCTCACCGATTGTCTTCAAGACTTGCACTCTGGTTGTTGCAACGCATGCACCAGAGTCCAAGACTTTCTTCATTGCCGAAGCGAAATCGACGCTGCTCTTTGGGTTCGAGTCTTGATTCCACAGCTTGGGATATGAGAAATGTCTGCAAAGACCATGGCCCGCCACGGTAACAGTCAACCAAGTAAAGTCCGCGAGATAAGAACTCTAATCATATCTCTCTGGGAATAGCCGGATTATGGGTGATCCTTCCATCACACCTCGTGATCCTTCCATCAGTGCTTATCTGGCTTGTTTGAAGAAACCATGGATCGAGGACCACGTGATGGTTCTGCATCACCACCCACTACATCAACGTGGCCTTAGGCTTTTGCATCTTCTGAACACGTCATGAACTGATGTTCCGTTGGTTTGAAAATTCACTATAAAGAGGACGGGCCGTACGTAAACGGTCGAGCAGAAGAAACACAACCTCATCTCCGCACAAAGCTATTCTTGATATCAGATATACGTAGAGTTGTCTATTGCTCGTCATATGCGACAGCTTCACCAAATTGAACTCATCTAGACCCGGACCAAAACCAGCTTGTCCAAATTCCATAAGCCATGGCCACCTGCAGGATCGAGCCCTGCACGCTCGCCGACGCCCCAGCCCTGGCGCGCAACAACATGAGCGCCTTCTGGACCAACCAGAGTTGGTATCTCCTGTGGCCCAAGGGCACCACGCTCGACTTTCTCATCGAGCAGGCCAGTCAGCGCATTCCCAACAACCTCGTCCGCAACCGCGCGACGCTGCGCCACCAAAAGGCCGTCGACCCGGAGACGGGGGCGCTCCTTGGCTATGCGCGCTGGGAGCTGCCGGCCGGGTACGAGGGCGCTGCCGAGTGGGCCGATTCGCAGATTGCAGACGTCAGCGAGGAGGATAAGCGTGCGTTCAAGGAGCGGTCGGATGCCGCGTGGTGGGAGCCGATTTCCATGGGTGAGATTGACGACTGTGTACCGGAGAAGGAGCGTGTCCTGGCCAAGAAGCCGTACATCTGTAAGTGATTCACGCCAACGATGGGCTGGGCTGGGCTGGGAACTACTGCATCATATTTCGCCGCCCGGTAACTCGAAGCACAGAAGCTAACCCCTGAGGGGACAAAAGGCCTCGATTACCTTGCCGTTCATCCCGAGAACAAGGGCAAAGGGGTCGCCACCGCGCTTGTTGAAAGTGGAATAAGGTTGGCGGAGAAGACGGGCGTCGACATCTTGTTGTCGGCCTTCGACGCGGCCTTGAACATCTACAAGAGGCTTGGATTCAAGGAGATCCATCGCGGGTACCAGGACAATACCAAGTACGGAGGCGAGGGCTACTGGGTGACTATAGTGGTTTACGAGGTGAACAAGGCGAGCTCATAGGCATGCGCCGCTAAGTGCATACGCATGGCCCGTTGAAGACAGACACGACGGCTGGCGAGCGTCTGTGATTCAGCAAGTATTCAAACACGAGTCCCCAACTATACATAGCCCGGGTCTCTCCGTGTTGAACATCCCATCCCCTAAAACCGCGACTCGACCTTCTCCTCCGTGTCCTGCAGCGCCCAGTCGCTCTTCTTCGTACGGCTCCTCACGCCGGCCGCCTGCTGCGCCGTGAAGCCCCTGGCCTCGACCGCCGGGTTGTACCCGAGCTTGTTGAGCCTGCCCACGGTCGCCGAGTCGACCTTGGGCGCCTCCTTGCCGTCCGCCCGGCGGTAGACCGTGACGACTACGGCGCCGCCGAGGCCCAGGTTGTGCTGCAGCGCCGCCCTGGTGGCTGGGACGGCACGGTTGTTCGCCCAGCCGCGCAGGTGCCAGACCAGCTCGGCGCACTGCGCGATGCCGGTCGCGCCGAGCGGGTGGCCCTTGGAGATGAGGCCCCCGGAGGGGTTGACGACGTACTTGCCGCCGTAGGTGATGTCCCCGCGGCGGACCAGCTCGTGGGCCTTGCCGGGCTCGGCCAGGCCGAGCGAGTCCAGCACGATCATCTCGTTGGCGGAGAAGCAGTCGTGCAGCTCGACGACCTGGACGTCCTTGGGGGTGAGGCGGGCCTCGGCCATGGCGGTGCGGACGGCCGTCTGCGTCATCTCGAAGCCCATGAGGTCGATGGCGGAGCGGGAGAAGAGCGAGGGGGCGTCGCTGGCGAGGCACTGGCCCGCGATGAGGACGGCCTGGTCCTTGAGGTGCGGCCGCTCGTCGAGGAAGGCCTGGGAGACGAGGACGGCGGCGGCGCCGCCGTCGGACGTGGGGCAGCACTGCAGCTTGGTGAGTGGCGCGAAGATTTCGGGCGCCGCGAGGATCTGCTCGCGCGTGTAGACGTCCTGGAACTGGGAGTAGGGGTTCTTGGTGGAGTGGGCGTGGTTCACGCGGGCGATCTCGGCAAAGTCCTCGGCCTTGGCGCCGTACCTGCGTTCGCGTGTTAGCGGGACGGTGGCATCTCTTTCCCCCTCCGGGCCGGGGTGAGCTCGGCGGCGGCGGCGGCGGCGGCAAGAGGCCTATACGTACTTTTCCATGTACTCCCGGCCGGCGTTGCCAAACATCTGCGCGGCGCCGGGGGCGTTGGTGAACCCCCTGGTCTCGGCCATCATCTTGACGGTAGTCATGGTGGGGTTCTCGCGGTCGTTGAAGAAGCTCTGCAGCGACCCGGGCATCATCTTCTCAAAGCCGACGACGAGGACACAGTCGGCGGCGCCGGACGAGATGAAGGTGCGGCCCATGGCGAGGCCGGTGGAACCCGTGGAGCAGTTGTTATTGACATTGTAGATGGGAATGCCAGTCATGCCGAACTGGTAGAAGACGCGCTGGCCGCAGGTGCTGTCGCCGTAGCAGTAGCAGGCGACGCCCTGATCGACGTCGTCGTAGTTGATCTGGGCGTCCAGCATAGCCTTTACGCCGGCCTCGAAGCCGAGCTCCGTGTAGTCCACCTTGCCGCGGGGCTTGATGAACTTGGTCATGCCGACGCCGAGCACGTAGCAGGGCGCCTTTTCGCGTTTCTGTCGGGGCGCCATGGTGTGCGGCTTGCGCTGACGAGCGAGTCGGTCGGTGGCGAGTCGTGGATGCTTGGTCAGGCTTGGATAATACGACGGTCTGCTTTCGGCGCCGACAACCCAAACGCTCTTGTATGGGGAACGAAAAGGAGAGTTGGGCAAAGGTGACAGAGCAGAGCGGACCGAACTTAGTGATATACCTCCGCCGGACCAATTGTCGAGACAAGGGAAACAGAAACGATCTCTGCGGTCCTTTTCATGTGTTTTGCGGAGTCGTCAACCTTTCGCCTCCTCTCGTTTAACCCCTCCGCCGAGGCTTCCGGAGGGAGAGCTTCTCCAGGTTTTCTCATCATTGACCCCGCCATCCGCGCTGCACAAAGACAGGGTCAAAAACGGCCCATGACCCGCGCTGCGCTAGCTCGGTGCTCTAGTAGTAGGGGGTGGCCCGAGACGCTGTCTGAGCCTGTCACCCTGTTTCACTGCATTGCAGAGTCTCTCCAAGGGAGCATCGTGCCGAGGCCCTGGACGCCAGGTCGACGAGCTTGACGCAAGCTACCCCAGTGATCCTGGCCAACCACAGAGCTTGCCGAGGTAAATCGATCTCCCAGTTGCAGGGGCGGTAGGGATGGCCCCATTCGGCAACCATCTCGTCGGCCCTTTCGTGGCGATATGCTGACTCGGATGGGTGGTGCAAAGTTGTCAACTTCGTTCATCAGCAAACTCGCTTTCAGCTTGGATACATACGTAGCACGGGCCACACAGACACAGGCGGGCATTGGAGAAATGCGAATCGTGAGACACGCGGCTTAGAAGTCTGTCTGGACCGTTGATAGAGTTAAGCTTTGTAGGCAGAAAGTCAATGTCAACCTAAATTCCTTACGCACCTCAGTCAACTAAGTTTTGCCCGTCTACCTGGGCAGAATATACTAAAGGCTCCCAAAGGGGTAGTAGAAATAAATACAGCCCCGTTTACTACACTCAACGAGATTGACATAGGGCCCTCCGGGGGGCGTCCCATAACAGCGGGATAGCAATTCCCGATTTCAAGCAATCTTCTATAGTGGCTCTAGCAGTAGACTCGATAGCATGGTTGCGTATAATCAAGCCCTTGAATATAAAAAACAGAAAAGAAGAATATCGTCACAAGTTCATTCGTCTTGTGACTAATAACATGGTTGGATCTCTTGATGTCCCTTCTCCTTCACCCATCCCTGGATTCGGTCCTCGACCTTGGGCATATACAACCAAATTCATCTGCCCTTCCTCCTCGACGACGCGCGCGAACCGCTTGCCGTACTTGACGGCCACGCCGCGCTCGCTCGCGACACGCCTTGACCAGAATCTCGACCAGCACCTGGCGGAAGATGCGGGCGTGTCTGGATGAGGTGAAGATGAAAGTGGTTAGATAAGTGCAGCGGTAAGATGGAAGAACTGTGAAGCAGTGTGATGTCAACAAGTTGTCTTTACTCTCGTCTGCGGAGATGGAGCTCAACAGCGAGGAACCATCCCCGCCCTTTACACCTATTCATCTCCCGCCCTTAATCTCTGATCCTTCATCTCTGATCCGTATATTTGACCCTTCATCTCTTAGTGGTTTATAGAATATGTCTCAGAGCCCCGTGAGCCGTAAGCAAGAGCACACCGTCAACCCTTGCCAAGACTGGCTGCCTGTCGGCATCATCGCGAGGCCCTGATGCTTAGATTCGTCAGCTCGCTGAACCGAGACGATGTATGATGGTGTCGTGAGGCCGGCCACGCGGTTGTGCTTAGCTTGCTCCATTGTCGCCATATGCCCTATACACATCAGCCCCAAGCTTGATGACGGCCACAACGACGTCGACCCGCTCGTTTAGGGGGGCGATCAAGGAGCGGGACGTGTGGATTGGGTGTCTTGGTGCGACCGCCCATGCTTCACCGAAAGCGAGTCGTTGCCAGTCAAGGTGTACGGCGATAATGGCAGCGGAGTGAGGTTGGATGCACCACGATCATGCGCCGGAAGTGTGGGCTGGGTTCATGGTGGACGCGGTCGAGAAGGAAGCAATGGAGCCGCAAGGCTTTTGTCGTCGCCAACCAAACGGTTGTATGTGTGTTTTCATGTGCCGCTGGGAACGAGTTTGACCAGAAAAAAGCTGCCATGTTAGCGTGGCAATTTGAGAGAGAGAGAGAGAGAGGGAGAACAGCCTCTGGTTCCCTAGTGTCTCGTATGTAGCAATAATAATAAGCATGCTCGGTAAAGCCAGGCCATGCCCTTCTTTTGATTCCTCCGCTGCTTGTTGGTATCGTTGTACTGTATTTACATGTCTTCTTCGCATATGCCGCTCGCTTTTTGAATCTTCCTCCCGCCGTCCCCTGGGCCGATACGTCCCGCAAAAGCTCTCGAACCGCGGCGTCGCTTTCCAATGCTCGCCGGAGTCTGGGCTGCACATGTGTACTTGCGGGAATCAAAACTACTGCCTTGAAATGGCAGCTTACTGCGCAAGTTGCGCCGGTTTCCTCGTGAGTGATCTAGGCTCCCCGACGCGCGCAAAACTGAAGGACATCATGGATCATGGTTGTTTCGGACCACCTTGGCTATTGCAAGCAATCATCATGATTCGTGGTCCCGGGCGGCATTTGGGTTTATGCGTGTCATCGGATCAAAACACTCAAGAACGTCCTGCCTTCAACCCCGCACATTAGTCGAGGGACCTCGGCGCGTCGGATTCCAAAAGTCCAGATCCCAGTCCGCGTAATCATCCCGAGTCTACCGACCATGCATCAGCCCAGTCCCATCCATCCCACAGAACCCAGCCGCCGTGGTCACTTACCCCAGCCGCCGACGCATTCGCATGGAACGTGAATGGCGCTCTCGCCTGCATGTAGGGATCCATCGAATCGGCTGGATTCTGCAGGGACATCTTCTCGGGGCTCGTCTTGGTCGAGGCTTTGCATGCGTCGAGGACGCTCTGCAGGCTAAGCCGGATGTTGTGCACCTTCTGCTCCTGGTTCGTTGTTTGCACAGAAGCCAGAACAACGGCAAGCGCGACGGTGTCCTTGAGATCGTTGCCGCCGACATTGCGGACAAGCAGGTCGAGCGTCTTCTCAACCGTCTTGACGAGACGTGACGGCGACCAGAGCGCAAACGTCTCGGTGCTGAAAGCTACGCCGTCGTCCTGAGAATCCGGAGACATGGCCACGGTTGAGGCTATTCCCAGTGTGTTGCCGGTGACGTGCGATTCGGTGGCAGCCTTGATATAGAAGCACACGCTGAAGGCTGCCTGCAAGATGTCCCTCTTCAGCACCATGTGATACATATCGCTGATGTCTTGGAAGTGGGCGAGCAACGGGTCGACTTCGTCGAGATACCGCATCATGACCATGGAGGATCGCAGGTATGCCCTCGATATCTGTGATGGCGCGTCCGGCAGCCCCAGGGCGAACGGGCGGTAGAGGGCCAGCAGCGGCCGGCGTACGTGCATGTCGAGGATCACCCTGGACCTCCACTGTTTGCTCTTCTCCACTTCGTTCAATATGCCATGGCGAGGGAAAAGATAGTTGATGTCTTCCAAGAACCGATCCAGCTTCGTCCCAACCTCGATGATCTCGCCGTAGTCCCGGACGGAGTCGACGCGGTTGATCAAGTGCGCAACCTGCATTCGAACGCCGAGCGTCATGGCGGCATACACCTGCATTTGGTTGTCTGTAAGCTGGTCGATCGACTTGCTTGGCGGCAGTTCCTTCATGTCGATATAGAGATCGCCGTCGTCGAGATTTCGGGGCGGCCTGCACGTAAAGTCCCCATCGCGCACGAGACAGGGGAGGTTGCAAGCTAGGGACAGGTGCAAATCCATGTCCAGAATCGTGAACCAAAGCCTTCTTCGAAGCTCGCCAAAGAACACAGGCACCCTGGGTTCGAATTCGGACGGGTCTCGGTGCAAGCCCATGGTCATGGCCATGCGCACGATGTATCCCAGCTGCGCCCACGAATCTTGCTGCCGCGGGGTCGTCATCCGCTGCGCGTGTACCAGCAGGACCTCGGTCTGCAACGTCGTCAAGTCAACCAACTGCTTGCCCCTGAGGCCGTCCAGCCACGACCTGACGAGCGCGCATGCCGTCGGGATGTGCACGCCTTCGACACGCTCATGGCCGAGTCCCTTGGATTTCGTCTCGAACCTCGACCCGATGGACAAGACAGCCAGAAGTTGTGGGAGAAACGTGTCCCCCGGTAGCTTGCCTTCCCAGAACAGTTCGTATTGTTCCTTGAACGTAGGCACGTGGATCATTCGATAGATGGTTTCGGATGTATCGATGTAAGAGGCCAGTAGCCTGTCGCATACCGCCTTCTTAGGCAGAATATCCTGCATGCGCTTCTGGACCGGGATTACAGAGTCGGCAAAGACAGAGATTGGGGACAGGGACTTGCGGTACTCTTCCTGTAATCGCTTGTGGAGTATCTGCAACCCGTACATGGTATCTCTGATACCCTCGATTTTGGACTGATTCGCCATGAAGTCCTTGGCGTCATCGAACTGGGAGGGATGTATTAGGAGTGCTGTTCGAGGGCATTCGAGGTCTGGGGCAGTTACCAGGTTCATCAAGACGCGCACGCTGTTTTGGCCGAAGAAGCGTGTCCGTAGGGCACCTCTCTTAACAGTCAGCCCTCGTATCGTCTCTGCCGACAGCGGCAAACGCTGACCAGTTCCACTGAACTCAGTGCCCGCGGGGCTCCTGATCATGAACTGCTTCTCCAAGCGGTCCAGCCGGGACGCCAACTCCTCCAGAGCCGAAGGCGCTGTCGACTCTCCATTGCGCAGGGGCGCAAGTGAGGGCTCGGCTGGCTGTGGCCCCGAGGGCGTGGTTGAAGGTAGGCAATTCCTCTTGAGGGGTCGTTGCAAATCAGCCATTTCGGCATCAGAGCCGTCTGACAGCACTGACGAGTCCGGTTCGGCAGCATACTTGCAGTTGCGGTGCGACTTCTGGCACTGCGAGCACGGCAGGTTGCGATCACATCTCAACTTTCGCTTGCGGCATTCAGTACACGACTTGACGGGACGGGGCCTTTTGACGCTGCGAGATGCCGATGCCGCCGCCGCCGCCGCCGCCGCCGCCGCCGCTGCTGTTGCTGCTGCTGCTGCCGTCGCAGCGGAGCCCGTTGATCCGCCAGCAGCAGGTGGTACAGGGGTCTGCGCAGATGCAGGCGTGGGTACCGATGCGCCGGAAGCAAGAGTATGCGGAGATGGTCGAGGCGGGGATGTCTCGTACGGAGCAACGCTGGGCATCGGGCCCATAGGTGCAATGGCGGCCAGGTTGGCGTTTGGATGGAGCGTGGTGGTGACTGTGCCCATTTCGGGGGCAGAAGAGGCCGTGGTGGCCATTTTTAGCACCAAGTTGCAAAAGTTCCAGGAAATCTCCGTTCGGAACCGGGTTTGAATGTTTTTGGTAGCGTGGCGGGCGGCGGGCGACCAAACGAAGCGAAGAACACACACACACACACACACACAGTACGACAACGCGCAGCGAGCACGCTCGTCGGCGGCGGCGCACACCACGGTTATGCGGCGGCGGTAACGGCAGTAGCCAGCCAGCTTGCTCCGAGGACCGAAGCTCCAGAATACCCTGTCGGAACCAAGGGGCCAAGAGTGCGAGAAACAGATTGCTTCTGGCGGTGGCAAGATCAACAGCTGCAGCTGCAGATCGGCGAAGTGGGCAACGTCGTGCTCATCGAAGGTCCCGTGCACGGCCTGGTTCGCCTCTGTTTTGGTTCGCGATGTGTGATCTTGACTCTGACTGGTGCCGAGCGGTTCGCGGACCATACATAGTGTGACTACGGGCGAGGAGCAGTCAAGGGCGTGAGCGTAACGCAGGCGAGATGAAGCGTTGGAGCAACAACGAAGAAGGATACACGAGCGATGATCTGTTGCTGAAGCTCAAGATGTGACCTGGACGTAGTAGTAGTAGTAGTAGTAGTAGTAGTGCTGGTGGTGATGATGATGATGGTGGTGATGGTGATGATGGCAATATCAGTCGTCACTGAGCTCGTAACCGACGATGACAGGGAAAGGCCGTTTGGCAGATGGATCTCCGAGGTGGCGGTGCTGTAAAGGTGGCCTCGGCAGTGTCGTCGATTAACAAGATGAAGTCCCAGAGGAGATGGGATGGGGAACAATCAGTGAAGAAGGACAAGGCGGACGGGAAGAAAGCAGGGGAAAGATGGACCAGAGGGGAAAAAAGAGACCAAATTGCTAGTTGCAATAATGCAAGTTTCCCGTGCGTGGTCCAGTGGCTGCCTCGTACAAGGCCAGGCAATGAATGTACGGACGACGGAGCAGAGACGGTAAGAAAGGCGGGATCCGTATCTGGGCTGGCAACCGGCGAGGTAGAGTGAGACTGGCGCGTCTCTGTGGCTCTCTGGCTGCTGGCTCACAACACTGCTTGCTTCTGGCTGCTCCTTGTTACTGTGACTGTTACTGTTGCTGCCCCCTCTGGCCGCGGATTTCCCTGGTCCCAGAACGGCCGAGCTATATGTCGTCTTACGGCTTATTTCGCCCAGCCCAAGATGGAAGTGAGATGCTTTTATTTGGCTGGCTATTGTTCTCCTCATATGGAAGCATAGAGGTCGGGGAGCTGGGGTTGAGGTGAGGTGAGCCGAGTTGAATGAGTGGGTTGAGATGTTCAGGATACCCCCGAAGACAAGAAAAAAAAAGCGTCGAATGTGCAGGGAACACGGTCCCCTGGTTAGTTCAGGCCTGGTCTGGCTTGGTTCGTTGTGGGCGGGACGGGAAGTTTGGAAGGTTGAGGCAAGGAAGGCCAGACAAAAAGAAGGACGAGGTGGTGTGTTTAGTGATGGATTGGTGATCCCACCCCTCTCCCGCCCCCTTCCCCGGTGATTGTTCCAGGCCGGTTCAGATTGGAGGTGAGTGGCCGGGACCGGGTTGGAAGGGTACGGAGGGAAGTGAAAGGGGGGGGGGGGGGGGGGGGCAAGGTGAGATGGTGAAGGGCGATAGAGAGGGTATAGCTATCAAATGGAGGGTGTGGATGGCGTGGCGACGTCTGTAGGAAGAAGGAGAAGAAAAAGATGAAGAGCGTTGAGCGTGAGAGAGAGCTGGGCAGAGAAGGGTCGGGAAACGCCAGACCTGAAAGTGCTCGCTAGCCTCTCTCTCTCTCTCTCTCTCTCTTTCTCTCTTTCTCTCTTTCTCTCCCCCCCCCC
>MU846562.1:0-16567 GCA_030867225.1 Colletotrichum caudatum
GAGCCAGAGCCGGAGCCAGAGCCAGAGCCGGAGCTGGAGCTAAAGGCAGAGCCGGAGCCAGAGGTAGAGCCGGAGCCAGAGGTAGAGCCGGAGCCAGAGTCAGAGCCAGAGCCGGAGCCAGTAGAGCCAGAGCCAGAGCCAGAGCCAGAGCCAGAGCCGGAGCCGGAGCCGAAAGCGGCGGCGGAGACGGTGGTGGTGGGAAGAGGGGCACCGCCGGCAGGCGGCGCCGTCGGCGCGCAGGGGACGGTCGTCGTGAGGGTGATGACATAGGTCGTGACGCTGCCGATCCTGCCGGGGCAGTCGGGCACGTCGGGGGCGCACGAGGTGACGGTGTAGACGCTGGTCGCGTAGACGGTGGTGGTGGTGTAGCTGGGCGCCGGGGTGACGGCGGCGCCTCCGGCCACGGGGGTCGGGCTCGCGCCGTCGCCGCCGCCGTTGGCGAGGGGAGAGGTGGGGACCGCGCCGGCGGGCTGCGAGGGGTTGACGCCGGCGGGAGCGCTGGGAGCGGCGCCTCCGTGAACGTCGGGGGGGGCGGCGCTGGAGACGCCGGGGGAGAAGGAGACGCCGCCAGCAACGCTGGAGGCGGCACCGGCAGGGCGGGTGAGGCTCACGGTGCTGTTAGGGAAGAGAGCCGTGGCGTTGGGAGGGAGGAAGGGCGTGGGGACGACGCCGCCGGACGGGACGACGGCGGTAGGAGCGACGGCGGTAGGAGCGACGGGGGTTCCGTTGGAGGCCTGGCTGGAAGGGATAACGACGGGCGCAGGCTTGGTGCCGGAGGCGCCGGCGGCGGCAGAGGTAGAAGCAGCCGCGGCGGAGGAGGACGTAGAGACGGCGGCGGACGTGGTCGTCGGCAGGGCAGCAGCGGACGAGGAAGACGACGACGACGACGGGACACCGGTGGCGGCGGCGGCGGCGAGGACGGACGACACGGAGTAGTATGCGGGCTTGGGCTTGAAGTTGCTGTCCCAGAGGCACGCGCCGCCCTGGCCGGGGAAGGTGCCGGGCACCCAGCTGTACTTGTCGGTCCAGTCCCAGATGGTCCAGCCGACGCAGCCCTCGACGTTGAGGCAGGCCTGGATGACGTTGACGTAGGCCTGGGCCTGGGACTCGAGGCCGGCGGCGGTGTAGGGCAGGCTGGTGAACTTGATGTCGAACTCGGTGTAGGCGACCTCGACGCCGAGGGCCGTGAACTGGCGGGCGGCGGCCTCGAGGTCGGCCTGGCTCGGCATGCTGCCGACGATGAAGTGGCCCTGCAGGCCGACGCCGTCGATGGGCGCGCCGGCCGCCTGCACGTACTTGACCAGCTCCAGCGTCTTCTGCTGCTTCGTGTTGACGTTCTCGATGTTGTAGTCGTTGTAGTACAGCTTGGCGGCCGGGTCGGCGGCGCGGGCCACCCTGAAGGCCAGCGGCACGTAGTCGAGGCCGAGGACGTTGTAAAAGGCCGTGTCCTGGCGGTAGACGCCCGAGTCGTCGATGGCCTCGTTGACCACGTCCCACGAGTAGCACTGCCCCCTGTAGTGGCCCACGACGTTGTTGATGTGCGCCGTGATGACGGACGTCATCTGCGCCTTGGTCCACTTGCCGTTGGTCACCCACTGCGGCGTCTGCGCGCGGTAGAGCAGCGTGTGGCAGCGCAGGATCTGCCCGTTCTTCTTGGCGAAGTCGGGCACCACGTCGGCGTAGCTGTACGTGAAGACGCCCTGGTTCGCCTCGACGTAGTCCCACTTCTGCCCGTTGCCGGGCGTCATCTGGCCGAAGACGGTCGCGTCCGAGGTGAAGGCCTTGTAGGCCGAGTCGGCCAGCTCCGGGTTGTCCGTGGCCGTGCCGAAGTACGTCTTACCCGCCTTCACGGCAAGCTCGTGCAGGCCCGCGGCCGACGCCTGGTCGGCGACGGCCAACAGCCCGGCCAAAGTGACGGCTGAGAAACGCATGTTGCGCGGTCGTTGCGAGTTACGACGACGATGAGGCTTTTCTGAAAAAACGAATGAAACGGTTGATTTCGGTCGAGCTGTGCCGGCGGAAAACAACCAAAATAACGAGAGTGGGAGCTTCTCGGAGGGAAGCTGGTATTATACCTCTCTAGCCTGACGGATGACAGACCAACACACAAAAGAACGAATGTGAGTTTAAAGCGAATAAATGCACACAAGCCGAGGGTAGCGAATGGACCTCAACAGCGTGAAGAGAGGGAGGGAGAGAGAGAGGAGGGGCGTGGAGGAACATGACTTCATGATGGCAGCTGGTGAGCTTATGAGGAGACTGCATCGACATCCATGGGAACGGACGGATGTGCTCAGTCCCTCCCCCTCCTGACCAGCGCGAGCACTGCCTTCGCCCCATGGTTGCATACAGCACCATACCAGAAGAGGTGCACCCAAGGGGGGGCAGGGAACCCACACGGCATTGCACCGGGTTAACCTCTGGTGGTGCTGGTAATCTATCTCCTGCTACCTGTGGTATGCATGCAACCCTGTACACGAGCATCGGGCTCAGGGGTAAAGGGAAGAGGGATCAATATATCTGCCCGTATTAAGACGCCAGGAAGAGCAATGTGCCGGGGCCAGGGCTCATCCGATAGAGCGCGAGTCCATCACGACGCAGGCCAAAAAAGGTCCAGCCTGGGCCCTCTTCCGGCCCATGTTGCCAGGTTGCAAATTTTCTGATTGGACAGGTGTTTGCCGGGTGTTGTTGGCTCTGCTGTTTCTACTACCACGGTCATCCATCCATCCATCCATCCGTCCATCTGTCAACACCGAGGCCTGCTTCGTACGGTACACATACGATGCTTGCCCACATGAAAGGGATACATACCTAATGACTCTGGCCGCTAGACATCACCCGAATGGACCATCGACCGGTGCTCCGCTTCCAACAGGGGTCCCCCCAACTGACGGTGGCGCGAAAACCCCATTTCTCTCGAGCACCGAGGGGGTATCTGGTGGTTGTATTAGAGCGACTGTTGCACCGCACCGTTGTTCTGCCATGTCGGCATCTGTGGAAGTCCCGAGGCCTCGAACCTTGAGGGAACGGGGAAACAAGGAAACCGCTAATCACATCATGCGAGTCGATTACAGGGAGCGCAAAGTCTGCTCAGTTGTTTATCTTGCGAAGCATCCGTACGTACGTACTTGCCGAGACCCCCCCTGCGGCGCAGTGAACTGGAACTCCCACGGCCTAGATGAATGCGCGTCTAGTCGATGAGGCCATACGCTGGGGCCGTCAAAATATATATATACATATCCGTGTACTGGTGCTCCTTTCGGTCGGTGTCAGTCTTCGTATTGCGGTAGCGAGTCTCGATCTGGGAGTCAGCGAGCAGAGAGTCGACAGAAGAGGCAAATGGTAGGATCCTTACCGTACCATCCCCCACTCACGCTCGTGTCAGGTTCAGGAAAGGGGTAGCATCACCCCTGTCCGTAGGTCGCATCGATGGCCTGACAAGCCTACGGATACATGGCGAAGAAGCATCAGCGGGGGGGGGACCATCAGGAGACGCTCCAATAAATCGCCGTCTGTGAGTCTTGCAGCGCTTATTACGCACTCGGGACGAACAAACTCCATCCGGATTTCCATCTGGATCGAACTTTCCGGCGGCTCTACGGAGAGCATACGTGTACAATGTATTCGGAGGAGGCCATCGTGCCACCTGGAGGATGGCCACGCCCCCTGCAACGGCCTTTGTGGGGGGTTGCTGGCCAGCTTTGCCCCTCCGTGTTCCGTGTCTCGGTACCAATCGGCGGCGGCGGCGGGAGAGGCCTAAGCGCCTATTCCCTCTGACCAGAACCAGAGAGACATTCCGCGCGGATAACGTGCGGGCGGCCGAACCCAGAGATCGTGTGTTTGTGGTCACGGTTCCCACACTGCAAGGCGACGCCGGCCGTACATATCCGTTACTCGCCGGGCCACAAAGAAGCAGCCGCACGGCGTCTGCCAAGAAGATGCCAGAGAGAGGCCGTGCATCAATGCTCTTGGTTCTGACGAATATTGTCGCCAACAAAAAAAAAGAAGCAAAGCGTTACGTGATGGAAGATCCGAGTCCAAGAGACGGCATTGCATGGCCCCCCCGTTCGCTATTGACAAAAAAAAACATGTTTTGTTTACCGTGTATGGCGAGTCAGCTGTCCAAGTTTCTTCAGACGAACGACGTTGCGCGACGACACCCATAACGGTGCGTTAAGCTTTTTTTCCCCATCGCCAACGGGACGAAAATCCTGGCACGACCCCAGTCATCCGAGTTTCATCGTTACGGACGTATTGAGGTTCTTTTGGTTTCTACATCGACATCGTCACGCGTGTGTATTCAACGGCTTGGGGCTGCGCGGCATCGGTGCCCCGGTGTGACCTGCGCCGATGTGACCTTGGGCAGCGGACAACAGGGCAGTGTGGACAGCGGCAGCCCTCCTCATCCACATCCGAACGGGTCCGGGAGCTCCAGGTCCGTGTCACGGCAAGCTACCTCCCCCTCCTCCAATATCTTTGGCCGTTGATCGATCGACTCGAGGTGAGTTGGGTTGGGCAACGCCGCTTGCTTTGGAAAAACTCCCGAAAAAGGGACCGGGTCGCGAACGAGGCTTTGCTATCGAATCCCTTCTCGGCATTTCCTCTCTTCTCCAAGCTTCTTCCTTTCATCGTCTAATTATAGCATAACATGACGTAGTCACAGCCGTCCTCAATATCGACCTTCATGTGTCACCGTCAATGCATGAGTCTCCGGCCCACGTTAAATTATGGGGGCGCTCGACCCGCGCCGATCCTCCTTAATCATGTCCGCCGCCCTCTCGGCGACCGCGTAGACGGTGCTCTGGATGTTGCCCAGGGGCTCGATCGGAAAAATGCTCGCATCGACGACGCGCAGGCTCTTCACGCCGTGCACGCGGAGCCGCTCGTCGACGACGCCGCCCTCCCCGCGCGGCAGCATCGCGCAGCTGCCCGAGACGTGGAACACGGAGATCTGCCTCTGGCGCACAATCTCCCTGGCGGCCTCCAGGCCGTCGTCCCCCTTCAAGTCCGGGATGCGTCTGCCGCCGGGCTTCAGCAGCGAGCTGAAGGGCTCGGTGCCGACGATCTTCTCGACGAACTGCACGTTGCGGGCCAGGAGCTCCAGGTCGAGGGGGTTGGAGTTGAACTTTGGGTCCCACGCCGGCAACGCCGCGACGTCGGGGCCGGTGATGTGGACCGTGCCGCGGGAGAATGGATGGTTGAGTATCGTCATGACGGTGATGTAGTTCTCCGGCCGAGAGGGGATGATGTGCTCGGCCATGTTGGCCGGATGGTCGTTGATGGTGATCTGCGACGGGAAAAGGAGATACTGGCTGCTCGGTTCGTCAGACGACTCGATGAGGGACCGGATGAGCTTTCCGGGCGTGCTGCTGCTCGACTGTGCCTCGTGGGCATCGAACAGGGACTTCTTCGCTTCTTTCGACAAGAGGCCGTTGTGGTCGGCGACTGGCAGGTAGGCGCTGCTGATCGTGCTCTGGCCCATGGGTCCCTCGCGCGTGGCCTGATACTGACCGACGACGGTGTTGAGTACGTTGCCATCTCGCAGGACGTCGCCAGATGGCACTCCGTCCCTGACCTCGAAGCTCTGGCAGACGATCGGGTGGTCTTGGACGTTCTCTCCCACGTTGGGGTTGTCGACCACGACGGGGATGCCGTGGTTCTCGAGCAGCTCTCTGCCCCCGATGCCGGACAGCTCCAGCAGCTGCGCCGTGTGGAACGTCCCGGCCGAAAGCACAACTTCGACTCTGGCAGACACCGTCTTCTCCTGTCCGTCCCTGGTGACAATCTGCACTCCCGTCGCCGAGACGCCGCCGCCGTCCCCGCTGCCGAAATTGACCTTCTTTACCAGCGTTTCAGTCAGGACCACGAGATTGGGTCTCTTGGCGACGTCCGGGGTGTAGTATGCGGTCGCGGCGAAGCTCCGGGTCTTGGTTTCCGGGTCGATGCTGCAGGGGTTTTGGAAAGCACCATAAGCCTTGCCGCTCCGCGGATCGCCAGTCATACCGAGGCCGAGCTCGCCAAAGGTGCGGATCCAGGCCGCGTTCATGGCATTGTAACCTTCTCCGTAGGACACGTGAACCGGCCCCTTCCCGCTCAGTGACTCGTCGTGGTAGTAGTCCAAGCCGACGGTGTCCCTGGCAGACTGGGGCGGCGGATGGTCGGTGCCGAACTTGCGGAAGTACGGCGCGAGAGTATCAAAGTCCCAGCCCTCGTTGCCGAGGGCGGCCCAGGTATCCAAGATGGCCTTTGAGGGGTAGACCACCATCATGAAATTTAAAGCGGAGCTGCCGCCGAGCATCTTACCCCTGGCCTGATTGATTCTCCGGTTATTCAGGCCAGGCTTGTGGGCTGGCTGTCAGCTAATTCGGTCGGACAACTCGCGGTGAGTGAGTGCCATGCTCACCTGGGGGACCGAGGTGAAGTTCCAGTCATACTCTTCTTTCCCGTACAGACCGGCCACAAGACCGGGGGTAAGGACAAGGGGATCGGTGCTCTTGTCCGCGCCGGCTTCCACAACCAGGACGCGTACGTTGTCATCCTCGCTAAGCCGAGAAGCCAAGACCAAGCCGGCGGTACCGCCGCCTACAATGATGTAGTCGAAAGACGTTTGGTCGATTTCTTGAGAAGCCATCGTGCTGCTCTATGCGGGTTGACAGTAGAATAACATCTCATGAATTGTTGCATGGTGTTGTTCAAAATTGGCCCTCGAGAGGATCTCCGAGACTTTTATTTCCATTACCCGGCATGGGACTTGCACGAATACTTGTCCTCTGACTTACTGAGGAACATGCATAGAGCTAACCGCAAACAGCTGTTCGGCCCGAAAGCCCCTCGACACATTTGCCACATCGATTGGTTGTCAGATGGCCAAGCACTCGGGTGACGAAAAAAAAAAAAAAGGTAATTGTTGGTTATTACTTGGTTGGTGGTGATGGTATATCCCAGTTCTTGCGGTTGTGCACAAAAGTAAGGATGGCTTGGTTGGTTGATAATAGATGGTTGATGATAGAAGGTGACGGCTGTGATGGGAGAAGGATGGTGGGTTGACCGCATATGGTAATCACGTGACCAATCACGTGACTCATCTTGACCCTCCATCCCTCCGTATCCCGACAGTAATACTTCTTGGCCGAGGTTATGGTGGCATAAAGAGTATCCTGCTTTTTGTTTTGCCCGAGTGTCAAGGTGGCAGCTTTTGTACAGAGCTGCCAACATCGCTCCAAGTCATTACGATGCGCCTGGGCTTTTGAGTCTACAATTCCTACGAGATTTCTCTTTAGTCGCATCTATTGAGCTAGCGCCGCCACGATCACTCGTTGCTTGGAACCGATACCGAGGTCTGCGCTAGGAGCGGGCCGAGTGTATCTACAGTACATGCCAACCAGTAGCGTCCCAGCACTAGTCACAAAATGGATGTGGCGTTATCTCGAGGAATGCCAGCGGCCTCGCCGGCATGTTTTACGCCCGAATTACCAACACTACGTCCAAGACTGAAAAGGTCTAGGACAAGCAGTCGTGAAGCGTTGGAGACTCGGACCATGTGAGTTTCTGGTTTCATCCCCGGGAAGGGGCGCCGATACGGATAGGCAGCCTACACCAGATCGCGCTCTTTGTCGTTCTCTTCTTCGCCACGGAACGACGTGACGCGCAATACGATTACTCGACCCGCATGTTGAGTGGGATATCACATCTCATCATGTCGACATAGGGGAGGTTCATGAACACGAGAAACCGTCGTTATCGTGAGCAGCTCAAGTCCTCCATTCTAGACTTGGCTTCGGACGATACTCACAATCATCCTATACGTAGGCCCTGCAGTTGCCAAGACTCTTACGTGGAGACGTTCCGCTAGGCACCTGATTGCTGACTTACAACAAAGAAAGTTGGCCGTTCCAAACAGTTTAGTACCCGAGATAAGGTAAGCAAGAAGCTTAAACTACCTACTACAATGCTTGCTCGCAGTCACCTATACACGTGTATCCATGGATAAATATCCCGGACTTTACCCTGAAACAAGCGCGGAGATCAGTACATGTAGTCACGCAGGAACTTCACCAAGGGCTCGCTCAGGGCTCTGTCATTCAACGTCTATTGATGAATATAATCGCCCTAAACCCCCATAAGAGGCCTAGTGCAGCTCGCCCAGTAAATGTGATATCACAGTACGTAAAGCCCAATACGCAGCGCCTCTGACCTTTGCCGTATCCCAATGTCTTGGTACAGTATAGAATACCCAGTAACGCCATTCAACGTCTATAACAAGACATGCAACCCTGTGTGGTATGTGTGTGAGAAATGCTCAAATCGACTCGCTTTTTTCATGTCAGAAGTACAACCGCGGACGCCAAACCCCAGGACCTGATCCGCAATCCAATATTGCAGAATATGCTCCAACAACCATCAGCCTCCCATTTTCAAGACTGCTTTTCCTGGCACCACGAGTCTGAGCCCGTGGCACCGACCCGGGCACAGGACTCGCGGAAGTAGCAGTTGTCGAGATAGAATGCAATCTTGCGCCCGAACCCCCAGTTGCACCACTCGGTGGTGGTGTCGCTGGCGTTGGCGCTATCGGTGTTGCCAATCAAGTAGGCCTGGAAATTGTCACCCTTGGCGCCGCGGGTGTTTTCGAGTGTCCCGTTGCAGGCCGCCTCGGTGATGGTGTTGTTGATGCTGCCGTCGGCCATGGTGCAGCGGCACTGGTGGTAGGGCGCGCACGCCTCGGCGACCCCGGCGCCAGCAACCAGGGCGACGACCAGGGATCGGATGGAGGAGGCCTTCATCTTTGTAGATTTTTGTCGTATTACGGCTCGAGGGTGCGAAAAGCAAGTGTGGGGTGTCTCGGCGCGAGAGAGTTAAAGAGTGTGAGATACCAGAGGTAGACTTGAGCGAGTGTTGTCTAATGGACGGGACGAAATGTGTGCTTCTGCGGGGCAACTGAGCCTGTACTTAAGGGATCAGATCCAATTGTTCTACATGCGTATGCATGCTATGCGCGGTTTTGAATAGATTTACGCAGACAAATAAAACAGTGATATGGTTGGTTCACGACATGTTTTCTAGTGACGGCAACACCGATCGAACCACGGTGTGCCTTGTATTAACCTAGTACTGTCAGTGCGAGTACAGGTGGAATAAGGACATGCGCGGGGGCTATGGGACGAACTGTACATGCATGAGTCGTGTATGTCAGCAGCATCCCCTCGATAAATACTACGTAGTAATGCGTGATATAGTGTGGCAGGGCCAAGTGATCCCTGTATCATTACACCGTAAAGAATAATAAGATACAGATTTTACTATACAGCCGGCTGGCCAGCTTGTAGGCTGGCAGGATGGCAGAGGTAAATCGGACTTCCACTTGATTTTGAGTTGACCTCTTGAGTGCTTCTGCCAGCACTAACACTCTGTCTGTACCAGAGAATCACCTACCACACAGTTTGCTCTAGATCTAGTAGTAAGGAAATGATCGTCGCGGGTAACGCTGTATGCTCATCCAAAAAATTGCCTTTCCCAAGGAAAAGACAAGAACACTTTGTGGGTTTTCCCCAAGCGGCATCTCCAGCATGCACTTGGCTCACCCTATCTCTGCCGAGGATTCCATACAGTACTTCTTGCTGGATGCCATATGCCAGATCGGTCACTCATAGCCCAGCCTTACAAGCTTACGGTTGAGCCGAAATCTCCGGGTCCATTCGTGAAACCGCTTAAACGATCGGCCCGACCCCAACGGAGACGGGCCATTAGAGAGCCGCTAGGTCCTTGTTTCCAATAAGTACCCCGGGACTTTGTCGGGTGATGGGACGGATGGACCGTGACGCCGTTCCTCAAGGCGGGTCCCCGGGTCTAAAATATCGGGAGTTTTGGAGTAAAGTGACGCTTCTACTGGTGAATATGAAGTATTCTAGAAGAGCTCTCGTAAGATGTGTAAGACACTAGTCAGTTCAGCAACAAACAGAAGCCCCGATAGATAGCCGGCCCTTGGGACCCTACAAACGGCAACGCAAGGCCGGCGGTTACTCACCACACTTGCTCCCATAACTTGCCGCCGCAATTCTCAACGCGTATTCCTACATGACCCCTTCGGCTCCCCAAAAGCAGCGTATCGAAGTGACCGACAGTGACCGGAGGAGGCTGTGAAATAGATGGAATGTGTCATGGCCCAGCTAGTAACGGTGCTAATAGCTCTGCATAATACAAAACGGGAGAGAACGAGACAGATTCTGCGGCGTGGGGCTCCGCCATCCACACGGGTCCGGTCCCCCCGGGTCGCAGGTACCGGGGAAACGAGGACGCGGCGACTCGTCCCGGGCCGGCGGGCCGGATACGCTAGGTAGACGAGCGGCCGCGGCCGGACCGGACGCCCAAACCGTGGGCAACGCTCCCGGCAGGACAGGAGAACAGTTGTTGCGCTCGCAAGCATGCCGATGGGAATTTCCGAGGATGGCGGCAGGATTTTGATGTTGTTGTTGTTGTTGTTGGACCTTGCGAGCGACCCGTCGACATTCGTTTTGACTAGGTACGAAGCGAATCTCCAGTCGGGCGAGAGCTTAAGTAATCAGCTACCTGATTAGTCCTTAAGCGAGCAGGGTTGGTTGGCGTCGGGGTCTGTGCGGGAGGGATGGACGACGCTACCGACTGTACAGACATTATCGCCAAGTACGGATAGGGATAGACTACAGTATCTTACCTAAGCTATCTATCTAGGTACCTAGGTACCGTCCTTCCCTGGCGAAGGTGAGGGAGGAGGGCGAAAGAGCCAATGACATGGCGGGCGTGACATGCTCCCGTCCAACCACCTCTGCTCGGACTGTGCTCGCACGATACATCTATAAATATATATATATATATATATGTGTGTGTGTGTGTAGCAAGGCCCTTCAAGAGGAAAGAAACACAGCAACGGCTCTTCCGACTTTCGAGTTTCTCTCTGACAATACCGGTACGAGCGGTCGCATGCAGGTCCTGTGTCACCTACCCAGCGCACATTCCTTCACCCTTCCTTCGCCCTCACGATGCCCGGCGGCGAGAGTCCAGCCGACAGCCTCGCACCCCCCGAGACGCGCGGCCACGGAGACATCAACAACGTACACGCCGCCCGACGTGCCCATGACCCCGGCGTCGACCCGGCCTACGACGGCCGCTCTTTGGCGATCCGCGCCCCTGACGACGACGAATCGGTTCGCGCCCGTCACCGGCCGTTCCTGGTACCGGAACGCTCGACTGGTGACGACGACGACGACGCCGCCGCCGCCGACTGGGTCGCGCAGCTGGAGCTGAGCACGACGCTCAAGATGGTCGAGACCGAGATCCTCGCCCCGGGGCTGGACAGGTTGAGGATATTGGTGCTCTACGGGAGTCTGCGCAGCCGGTAAGACGCAACGAACAGCTTGTACACTAATTACCTTTGGGTTTGGCGCCGCGCAATGCTTCTCCTACCAGCATCCTGCGCGCCTCGCCACCCTCTCTCTCTCTCTCTCTCTGTTTCTCCACTTCGCCGTGCTGATGGTTTCGACCCCAACAAAAGTTCCTACTCGCGCCTTCTCGCATACGAGTCCGCCAGGATCCTCTTCCGCCTCGGCTGTGACGTGCGCGTCTTCGACCCGAGGGGTCTTCCCGTCAAGGACGACGAGCAGCACATGCACCCCAAAGTGCAGGAACTGCGGGACCTCAGCAAATGGAGCGACGGGCATGTGTGGGTCAGCCCGGAGCAGCACGGCAACTTGGTGAGCCTCATTACATCCCCCTCCCCCCTCCCCCGCCCTCTGTCGGTTGGAGAGAACCGAGACGCGCGCCGTGTCCATACGCAGTAACTACACACAAGAGCTAATGAGCGGTGTCGCCCAGACCGGCCTCTTCAAACAGCAGATTGACTGGATCCCCCTATCCTCGGGCTCGGTCCGACCCACCCAGGGCCGTACCCTGGCCATCGCGCAGGTATGCGGCGGGTCGCAGTCTTTCAATGCCGTCAACTCGCTCCGGATCCTGGGGCGGTGGATGCGCATGTTCACCATCCCCAACCAGAGCTCCGTGCCGCGCGCCTACACGCAGTTCACCCCCGACTCGGAAGGCAGCCGGATGGTGGCCAGCTCGAACCGCGATCGACTCGTGGACTGCATGGAGGAGCTGGTCAAATACACCATCGTCATGCGGCCGCACTTTGTCCTCTTTGGCGACCGGTTCAGCGAGCGACAGGAGCGCCGTGCGAAGCAGGAGGAACGGGACCCGAAGGATACGGCGGGGCACGGAAAATAGATACGAGCTCGGCCGCGAACGGGTTGTCCTGGTGAAGGTTTCGGCCACTTTTGGACGTTCGTGTCCGGCCATCGCAGCAAACAGTTCCGCAACAACATCACTCCCCCGATATCTGGCCGGGTCGGCGTAATATATGCCGGGTATGGCGGCACCGATAACAGTGGATACCGTGTTGTGGTTGTTAAAAGTACATCTCTCCGTATGGCGCTGGAAAAACATCAGCATCAATTTTGATTAATGGATTTTCCCCGCTCTAATAAGGAAATTGCGATGGCATGTGCATTCTGCCCCCCCAAGGCCTCGCATTGCGCGAAACACGTGCAGACGTGTAGTAACACATCGCCTCAATTGAACAAGGACCATTGTTGCGGCGTATACGTACTTGGATACTTGCCTCTAACTACATAGTGGTAATTTTAACTAATTATGTACAGCTCCGCTTTATAGTATGGACTCGCCGACCTGCACGGACTCATCTAAGCGACAAGAGAACATTCAAGGTTAAAATACGGATACAGGTCTACAGCATTGCTACGGCGTATTAGAGCCCGGTCGGCAACCCCGATAACTTTTGTAAGTTTGAACAAGGACCGATACCACAGATTAAGCACCAGCCATGAGTACTATGGAACTTATACCATGCTACGCTAGGCCTAAAACAGGAGGCCTCATGATGATTACAGCTAGTCACAAATCAATCTCTACCTACACCTCATAATGCTTATTATTACACGCGTCGCTCAGATTATATTAATAAAAAAGAAGGTAGGTTTCTTCATTGTCAGTGGGGTTAAAGTTTAAGAACTTAATATAGACTAGATTGGTTAATATGCTGTACTAGAATTGTCTAGGCAAGATACCAACCAGCCTGGGTACCCCATAAAATTACCCTATGCTCTCTGGCTTTTTATACTCCCTTACTTCTTACTTATAACCTGGGTCCCAATGCTGGTATCCCATGTGCCCACCAGCTCATCCGGTCCTCAAACAGTTACACACACAGTTCTATAATAATCCTTGCCTTTCCTCCTTCGGCCGCTTGGACTACATCTTTCTTTTTTTTACGAACATCCAACTAATACTCGCCACTCGTTTCTTTCCAAGATGCGGTTCGGGGGCCTCTTTCTCCTTGTGCATTCCCTCGCCGCAGCCGCGGCCTCGATCCAGAGACCGCCGGTCGAGCAGCGGGACGTCGAACGAAAGCCCCTCAAGGGCACGGCCTACGAAGTGGCCAAGACGTCGAGCGACCCGCCAACCTTTCAGCTCTACGGGAACGGGTTCGAGAAAGGCAAATCCGAAATGGCGAAAATCACATACAGCAAGACCACCCTGACGCGGAGACCCGTCCTGGAGATATGGACCGCCGCAAACATTGACGAGCAAGACCAGGCGCAGAAGATGCCGCTGTCGACCCTCATCAAGAGCGTGACCGCCGACGAGACAAAGGTCAAGCTCAAGGACGTGCCCTACGTCGTCTTCTCCAACTACCGGCTGTGGGAAATGATCCACTATTACGCAAGCCAGGAGCAGCGGGGAAGACCAAAGTCGCACAAGATCACCCCCAAGGACACAACATACTGGAGGACGTACCAGAACACAGCTGCCTTCAAGACTGTATCTGAACTGGTCATGCCTAGGAAAATCAAGGAGGTAGTGGTAGAAATCAAGAAGAACAAGGCCAACAAGACGCGGTTTGTCTTGGAGTAGGACTGTGACGACCGGCACAGTCGGTCTCTGTAATGTGTAAACTATATATAATACAGAACAGGGGGGTAATATGACACATTGTTACAAAGGCGTTATACAAAGGCTGGGACGGATAGATTTGGTACACGCATTGGAACGACATCTTTGGAAAACACGCAGAGGGGCGACGGCCAATCCGTCATGCCCTTCTTCATCTCGCAATTCTTTTTGGTCACAAGATATAAGAGTCAACCACTGCCCACGTAACTAGCGGCGTCGTTTTTTTGCCTGACGCCTTTCACCCATCACTCCCTCAAACAGTAAGCGGTCGGTTCGCCACTCCGCGGTGATCACGGTGGACGCTGTAATCGCTCGAAAATCATATGCCGCGGCGCTTTGCATGGTTCTTTGGCTGGATACCGCTCGTCACTACGCATACGAAGCACAGATGCCAAAGCCCGGCCTGCGATGCGCAATAAGCGCCCCTCAAAACACGATACACGGGCTCCCCTCCCACCGTTGAGGCCACAGCCAAAAAATCAACAGTCGAAACGTTGCAGTCTGGAGTAAGATGTATCCATGCGCGTTGTTTTCCCGGAGCGAATTGCGCCACGACAGACCTTAATCGCATATCGACGCCAGAAGATATAACAAAGTAACCAAGCAGCGAAAGAAAAGAAAAAAAGTTTAATGTCTAGCAGTATTGCCTGTTTCAGCCCGCTAGCCCGCAAGGGCCGGCGCGGCCAATAACACACCACCGTAACGCCTACACTTCGACGCTTGATCCGAAGGCTCTGTCTATGCCGCCCGACGTGAGGGATTACCATGGGTGCCGCAGACGCAACTGTCGATGGCACCGCTTGCGAAGCACCTTGATGAGAGGACACCCTATCACATCTGCTAGGTTTCTGGATGTGAACACCAGCAGCAATGCCAAACTGCCACGTACGCGCGGGGCCGGGGAGCGAAGACGCTACAGAGATGTGAAGAGAGAAAGAACTGTTACGGGGGGGTACGAGGGGCTAAATCAATGACCGTAATCGACGGCGTCGTCCTCGGGTGACAAGAACCTACGGAAATCCGATCAGGTCCCGCTGACAGCTCGTATGATATCGACCGTTGGATCCGACCCGGCGGTTGCGAAGTCAAAATAATAAGCGTTCCCCGCCCATAACCTTGACGCCCAGCCGCCGTTAGCCCCGGGACGGGCCTCGAACGGGCTCAACGGCTGGCTCCGTCGCTTACGTCCCCCCTTGGCGGCCCAACGGCCCAACGGTCCAACATGGGATAAGAATTACTCGGGGCTAGCCTTTCGGCCCGTTGCTGACGCGATCGCCACCCGGCCAGGCACAAAATCGCCGGAGACGTCGGTGCTGTCAGGCCATGTGCTCCGACAAGGGCGGATCCCAGCTCCTCCGCATAGGACTCCACACTCCCGTGCACAGAGCCCCACCGCCGTCTTCTGCGCCGATTCGACCCGTCCCTCCCGCTGTCCGCTCCGATAAAGTCTCACCGTCTTGGGAGAGGATACTTTGCGGTGTTGTGCTTGTTGTGCATGGCGGCACAACTTGGCTGAAGATGGCCGCGTCTCCCTTCTTGGCCGTCTGCATCGACGCGGCTACTTCAACTTCCGTCTTGCAACCCATACCAACCAGCCCCCTCCCCCCTCCCCAAGGGTCACCAAGCGCGGCCAGCCGTTGACAAGTAAGGGGCCTGGTGTCGGGTGAACAGAAACCGGGACGCCGGACGGATGACTGAGATCTCTGCCCCTTTCCCCGCAGCGGGGGATTAGAAGAAGAAGAAAGGTTTAACGGGGAAAAGTCTAACGACGTACCGCCGACATACCTAGTAGCATGCCTGTTTCCGACGGAGCGGTTGGCAGGTGTGAGGTGGCTCAAAAGTTAGCAGCTCGGCTCGCGAAGGGGAAGAGAGAAAGCGCCAACGAGGCGGACCTCGGACGAAAAAGGAGGGCTGGTGGTGGGACAGGAGGAGGAGGCAGTGAGGCTCCAAACTGAGGAGAGGATCAGGGAAACCTGGCGGCCCGTTGGACCAACGGGCCCAGCCACGGGCAGCTTGATCAAACTCAAAGAAAAACATTGCGGGGGAAAAAAACGTATCCCCCTTTTCCCACCCGGGGCCATCGTTACTGGCCCGGGGGGTTTGTCGAAAAGTGCGGCCGCCAGAGGACGATCCCTACCCGGGGGGGGGGAGGTTTTGTTCCTGGGAATGGGCAAACCATCGTGATGCCTGACTCGGGCCCCCCGTCCCCGGTCATGGGATGGCGACTATGGCGTGAGCCGATGTCTTCTTCCATGGTCCAAAATAGAAAACTTTTCTCCGCCAAGAGGCCGTTGGCCCATCGGGACTGAGCTCCTGGATCGAAATCTTTTTTATTTTATTTTTATTTTTTATCTCCCGGCTAACTTAGAGGAGGGGGGCACTTTGTGCACTTTTGGGCATGGAGCGGCGGGGGGAACGAACGGCCCGAGATGTTTTCTTTTTCTTGCGTCACAGCGGCTCGTCGGGAATCCCAAGTCGGGGCGTCAGAATTATGGAATTTCGGATTCGCTACTTCTTGATGGGCGAGGGAGAGAGGTCTGGACTAAGAATCATGATGCCCCCCCCCCCC
>MU846563.1:0-16546 GCA_030867225.1 Colletotrichum caudatum
ATTTTTTAGTTTGTTACCATCCCTATGGCTTTGCTCCCATTCCACCTAGTTTCCTATATACTCTCCTCTCCTTCTAGAGTCTGACTAACGCCTTGCAGCAAGCACAGGTATATACAATCAGGAGGCAGCAGTAGTAAGGTAACATAATAGGCTCTAGCAATCCTTCAGCAATTACCCATAGTATTTTACTCCCTCCTCTACTCGGCCCTAAAAGTTATTACAGACCCCTCCCAACCATTTCCCAGACCCCCTATTACAGCTCTTCTCCTTTACCGGCACGAACCTGTCAATATACAGCCTGCGCATCGTGGCGTTCTGCAGTAGCAGCCTCGTGTCCACCATAATTCTTGGCAGAGACGCCGCCGTCCCGCCGTCGGCCTCTCCCCTGTGCTTCCAATCTCCGTCGAGGTTCCGCTCAACCTGTGCCATGATGGCGTCCTGGATCACGCCCTTGGCCTGCGTGTCGTCTTGCGCTGTCGGCTGGACCGTTGTGCTTGCTAGGCCCGAAGACGGCCGACCGAGCGTCTAACCCGAGCACATCAAACAAGTCCAGGTTATCCACATGGTACGGCTGTATGTTGAAGATCTTGTGGTGGTGGTTACAGATCCGACCAAGTTCCGCGTCGGGAACCGGGGAAGGCTTTGGCGGTCCAGGAGATACCTGCGCGTTACATTCCCGTCAGCGTTGCCGGCTCTCCCAAAAGGCACCACGTCCTAGCGTGACTTACCTCCACTCTAGGCTAGCCTGGTAAAGGCACGTCGGTTCTTCCAGGCTGTTGCAGGTGCAGGTGCAGAGGAGCCCAGTTGAGACAACAGTCTGTTGGAGCGGTGGGGGGTGGGGGTTCAGTTGACAGGGCTGATATTATGACTGTCCCGGCGGTGGTGAGAGCGAGACAAGTGGTTGCTGCTGATGGGCAACAGCCGGCGAGTATCGTAGGGACGGTCTGGTCAAGACCACCGACACCTCATCCTGGGCCTTGTCCCACTCACGCTCCAGGTCGGCCTGAAATAGGGCCCTGCGGTTAGGCGTGAGGGCAGCCTGGCTGGTCGGTTGGGAGGGGGAGCTGGCTGATGGCAGGGCGGGCCGAAGTCGTCGTCGTCGGAGGGTTGCATCGTCGAGGCCCATGCTGATGATATCTGGAGAGGTGACGTGGTGGTGTGGTTTGGGAACAAAGAAGTGAACGAAGGGCAGCAGCGGCAGCGAGACAGACGAAGCGCCCAGGTCTGCATGTCTCTAAGCTCAAGCTCAAGCTCAAGCTCAAGCTCCATCCTCTCCCAAGTGGATATCTGTTCTATCCGTGATAACAACTGGCAAACGGGGAAACAGGGACGCCTTGATGACTCGCAGTGACGATAGTAGAGGCTGGCAGACAGACAGGCAGACACATTCGCCATATATATCTCAGACGCAGCGCATCTCCCTCTCTCTTTTTTTCACACACACACACACACACACACACACAACATGCATTTGGCTTCTCAGTTATCAATCCTTGGCTGCTGGCTTTCCGCCTCAAATCTAAGCAACCCTAAGCAGCCCCTGAACGGATCCTTGCTCGATCCACTACAATGACTCCTCCTCCTCCTCCTCTTCTTCCTCATTACCTGCTTCCCTCTGCCTCTTGCGAGCCTCCATGTGCGCGGGAGTCTTCTTGTCGCGGGCGATGGCGAGCACGCTTTTGCAATGCATGCCAAGCGTGCACAAGAGCCCATGCACCAGCGGATCCCCCACGGCCTCGACCGACGGCGTGCCCATCTGCACCAGACGACTGACGAGCTGCATCTGCTCCAGCACGAGCGCATCCTGCTTCGCCTCCTTGTCCCTCGCGGCCCTGCTCTCCCTCCTGGCGCGCTCTGCAGCCGCGGCGTCCGGGTCCGCCTCGGACTCGTCGGCGTCGGAGGCCGTAACCCTCGAGGACGCCGGGTCCGGCAGCAGGGGCGAGGACTGGGGGCTGTAGGCCAGGATCTCCTCCCTCGTGAAGCTCTCCTCGTCGAAGAACTGGGCCATGATTCTGCCGCCCTCCTCGCGCACGCTGTCGATAAAGGCGCGCGACATCTCGTCGAGCTCCTCCTCGTTGTCCCCCAGCAGTCGGGCACGCTTGCTTCTGCGGCGCTCGGCAGCCGCGCCCTCGGTCCCGTCGTCGTCACCTTCGGCGGCGACTGCAGCAGAGGCGGAGGACCTGCGCTTCTTGCTGGCACCACCTTCGGATTGCTGCTGCGGCGGCGGCGGCGGCGGCGGAGCGCGCGGGACGGCCCGGAGGCGTAGGGTCTCGACGGTGGCCTTGACATCGGCCAGGTTGGGCAGCGGGGTGACGATGTAGGGGCCGGGGGAGCCAAAGACGCGGGCAAGCATGGCGGAGCGGAGCTCGGCGCGGATGTCCTCGGGGCTGACCGGCTGGTGGGCCCTGGAGCTGCGGAGGGAGGAAAGGAGCTTGAGGGCGGCGGTGCTGGTGCAGACCTCCTGGTGGAGCTCGATGTGAAGCTCGACGGGGTCGTTCAGGCCCAGGGCGGCGGCGGCGTTCCTGAGGCGGGCGGGGGACTCGGGCTTGTGCTTGGCGGCATCGTGCTGGATGCGGAAGATGCGGGCGAGGTGGGCAATGAGGTCGTTGGCCGTCATGTTCTCCCTCATGAAGCTGGGCCAGTCAAGGACGTGGTGACGCGAGCTGGTGTGCTGGCCCGACTGGTGAACGGCACGGGCGGCGGCCCACCAATCTTGGTGAAGCCGGTCCCAGGTCTCGACGAGCGCGTCATCCGCGTGCTGAGCATCATTCCAGGCCTCGCTCAAGTCTCTCAGGGACTGCTCGACGTTGGTGTTTCGGCGGATGCTGACGATGACCGGCGCGTCCGCCATTCTGTTGGGGGGGCGGGGGGCGGCGGCGACGGACGTTGTGGTTGATTACCTAGACCAACAACAAGCACGGCAGAGGAACAACAGTGCGCGCAGGTAAAGACGGGCCCGGTGTTTGTTCAATGACAGCTCGGAGATGCAAGAAAGGACATACAGGATAGGCACAAGGAAAAGACACTGGTCCCGAGTCTGCAGACAGACTCTGCTAGAGATTCGACGTCGAACTGGGGAGGGAAGGGGTGGACCACTACCAGGAGGAGGCCCTCGCACTTTCACGCTGGGAATGTCAGCTAGGCTTGCCTCCGATGTGTGGACGTCTGACCTGCCTGACCTGACCTGACCTGCCATGAAGACAGACCTACGTAGGCCTAGGCACCTACCTACCTACCTACGCTTCCAGGCGTCATCAGATGAGTCTTGGAGGAAAACAAGGCATGCACCTCCTGCCAGATCTGAGGGGCGTGGACTTGATGGATTGTAAAGTACCCAACCAAGTAAGTACACTCTGAATAAGCCATAGACTGAGCGATTTTCCTTGTTTCCCTCTACCAAATGAAGCGGTGTTTCACCCACGCGTTGCTGGTCGACCACCTGGGTGCTCTTTGCAGCCATCTGCCACGAAGCGATGCCTCCTAGACCAACCATGCCTTTGTCATCCGCTGCAATCCATCACCTGGTGACACAAATAACCTCCCTCCCTCACACGTCTCCGGCATCCGGTTCCATCCCCTTGGACTTGTCGTAGAGAATAGCATTCTCGATCTGGCCCATGATGGTGAGAAGCAGGTTGCTGGCCACTGCGTCCGGCTGGCTTCGAAGGTGTGGGCGGAGGGCGAGGAGAGTGTGAAGCTTGGCCATGACGAATTGATGCTGGTCGTGCTGATTCAGGGTTCTGAAGAAGGTAGTCTCGGGCGAGCTGGAACTAGGACTAGGGGTGGCGGCTTCAGGAGAAGTGTGCATCTTGCTGCTTGTTGGTCCGTGGATGGATATAGGTTGATGGCCGTGCAAGTTCCGAGAAGCCCTGGAGTGCGCGCAGCGTTGGGTAGAGATCGAGTGTGGGACAGAGAGATTCGGACTCTTGGATGGACGTCTCTGAGCCTCTGACGGGAGCCGGGAAGGAGGAGGAGGGGGAGGAGGGAGTACCGCACCTGGCAGCCTGACGTCAGTACTTCCGCCGTTGCCAGAGAGAGAGAAGAGGCAGGGGAGTCAAGACTGTATGTACTGTGCCTTCCTAGTAACTCACGACCAGAAGATGTGGCATGTCACGCGTTGCCAGACTTGTTGCCAAATAGTTGCCGGATCTGGGCAACGCTGACTGTTCTGCCGCCCTTGGTGTCCGACACAACGTCTCGCAAGGAACCCCCAGGGATGGGTTGGTTGACTGCGATGGCGTATCGAAACGGAGTGCGCGCTTGTGACTGGGTCGAAGTGCAGGTTGCATGCATGCACGAAAGCGAAGGCGACCGATTGTATATACATACAATTGTTGTCGATGCGATGGATGCGAGGTGCAGAAAGGAAGACAATACAATACCGACGGCGACGGTCGTGTTAGAGGTCCGAGGCGATGTCATGTGACGTTGTGGGAGACGGCAAGAGACGAAGAGATGACATCTGCATGGCCAACGATGGCAAGTGTAGGCACAGTGCAGCTTCTAATGAGAGCGAAGACATGATAAACCAGACTGCCTGCCTGCCTGCCTGCCTGCCTGCCTACTCAGTAATAGCTTTCGCCGCGGTAGGTAGGTGCGCACCTCACCTCAGCCAGCAATCAATCAATCAATCCTGTGTAGCCGTTGAGGAAGGCAGGCAGGCAGGCACAAGGCACCGTGGATGCCTGCCTGACTGCCTGACTGACTGACTGCCTGCATCTCTCTCCGCCCACCTTGCCAATAACCCAAGATGCCAAAGCTCACGCGAACATCGCCTCCATCCAATTCAGTCTCAATTGGTCCTGTTGTCCATCCGTCGTCCGATATTTTGCATCACCAGTCATTTGCCAACAACCTCTTGACCCATTTTCGACCGCCCTCGTACCTCAATAGATGGACGATTCGTTCGTCATCAGTCGCTCAAATCATCCATCCCTCCCAGTCCTGCAGGACATTCGCAACGCCCCATGTCTGTTTGAAACTTGGCCTTTCCAACTGGGCCCAGGTCCGTAAAGTACCCGAGGTATTTGGAACGCCCGACTATTTCTTGAGAGACAAAGAAAGAAGCAAGCAGTCAATCATCCTTCAACTGTCAACGAGTCCGACTGTCGTTCTTGACTAACAAGCAGCGGCCAGGCTTACGTAATACGTAAATGCCGCCCGTAAATGTCATTTTGGCGTTTACGCCCCATAATAGATACATACACTTATGTAATCCCATGCAGTGTACAGAAGAAGGTTGCCACTTGCAATTGATTAGTCAAGGCACCGAGTCATCCGGTCAACCAGCACCGGCCGCGCCATCACCATCACGTACACACAGCCAATGAATTACAGGTCGTGAGGCTACGAGACTGCTCTATTGCGAGCCTTGGGCTTCATAAACCAGAAATACTAGAATGAACTACACAGCAACATCCTGAAAAGGGAACTGGAGGGTAACACCACCTGACTTATCCGGCCAAACAGTCGATTGCTAATTTCTGTTCTGTTTGTTCGGCTCCCAGATCGATCTCATACACCCATCACATCAGGTACGTCGAGTCACAGACACTGAAGTCACGTCGGTGAGTTACAAGTCAAGGCTGTTGTCAAGTTCCAACAGCCCCAGGCCGCCAGGGACGGGGGGCGAACGTGGAAAGAGACGTGGTTAGCTGGACTGTCTACTTGGTCAAATGGACTCCGGTGTCTTAGTAGTAACGACAGTGAAGGCAAAATCGAGACAGGACTGCGCGTCTGCACTGCGAAATGATTCGAGACATTCTTATTCTCTCTGCTTTGCCTCGATAGTCACCTTACGCTTTCCTAGAACTTAGGGACGCACAGCTCGGCACAGCGAGCGCTCGACCGTGAGGTCTGACTAATGGCAACTGAGCCCTGAGCATCGTCTTCCCGTTCCGTCTTCTGCTATAAGCTATCATATGTGGGGTAGCTGTCACATACGACCATACCCACTGGAGAACTCGGGATCCCGTCCGCTCTCCCATAGATAAGCCAGTGAGGGCCGGATTAGTAGTTGGGTCGGTGACGACCAGCGAATACCTGGTGTTGTATGTTTTGTTTTTGGCGTTTTTTTCTAATGTCTAGTTTTGTCCCTTGGTCTAGCGCTGCCGATGTGTCATGGCTGGCGCATGGAGGAGAGGTGTGTGTGGCAGATGAAGCCCTGGAAGAGCCTGAATGGTGATGTTTGACGGTGAGAATGAACGGAGCGATAAAGAATGGACGGTATCCGTACAATGAATGGTGTGAAGTCTCATTTGTTCCACATAATCTCGTGCACGAACAAGATAATACTGAGTCTTGTTTACTTGTGATGGAAGGACGCCGTCGTTGTTGGTTAAGATCTGCCGTCGGGTACAGCTCCCGCTTCCTTGTCCAAGAATTACAGAAGCCGGTTTTTGTGGGTCAATATGTATGTAGCTTAATAATGTACTTCTCAGTGCCATGGGTACCTCGACGCCTTTCCTCCTGCCAACTGCTCTACTCTCACAAGAAACAACGACACATCGGTAAGTCTGCCTGATTGCTTTTGTATCCTTTCTCAACTTTTCTGCTACTGAACGCTTTCTTGGTATGCTGACCATTCCTCTGCAAACCTGCAAACCACGACAGCAAGTGCTATCAAAGAGCTTGGAGATCGGTTTCCTTCAGATTGACACTTTGGCTACGGTGGAGCTGTGCGATCAACACGCTCGCGGGAGCGGCGACAACAGTATCCTGATGACAGGATCGCCAAGGCAGTGCCGTTCCATCAAGGATCCTCTTGATCCATATCCACAACCGTCAACCTCTGCAGCAACTCTCGCGATCATCTTGCTGCTCCGAGTTCCGTTCGCGATGCGTCGATCTTGAGACGGTCCGCCGCAACTATTCGTCATGAGGCCCCCGCATCGTAACGCGGGCGAGAATCACACCACATCGATGCTTGTATTCCAATATATACACTACAAGTTTTGGGGCGTGCGAAAACCGTTCCCATTTTCGATCTGTCGGTCCCATCTCCGAAACCTCAACTTGCGACTCCTGCGATCGAGGAGTCGCTGTTCAAACTGGTTCTGGGCTATGGACGTAGAGCCACTGGACGCTGCGGCCGACGCGATCCAGCCGATGTCATGAATGAGACTTGCTTGAAAGCGTGATACACCACATTTCGTCAAATGAACGTGGGAGAGACGATAGTTACATACTCCTGTTGCGGGCGGCAACAGACTTTTGCAAATAAACACAATAGTGATTAATCCCCTTGATTACGTACTCCAATGGGTACCCGCCCACGCTTCTTCGACTTGGCCCGTGCGAGATGTCGACTCTCCAACCCCACGCAAACGAGACCGCCATCATACACTCGATCGAACCCAAGACAAGCTCAGAACAGGAGCCACATCACCGACCCCGCGATCAATCAAGAGAATACATACTTAAGGAGCAGGTTAAAGAACACAGGAACCACTGCACCATCGGGTTCATGATTAAGACTTGAAGTCATGCATAACGCCGTTTATGCAAAAGTGCTAGGCCGCAAACCCATCCAAGACTTAGGATAAGGACTCCTCCGAGGACGCGTTGATGGCGAGCAGCAGCAGGATCAACATCTATCACTACACAAGTATCATGTCTAAGCTCGGGCTTTGGTTCTGCTTACTGCCCCTGGACGCGCCCCCTTCCAGGCCGACACATCCATGACGCCGAACGCGACATGCAACTCGGCCACAGCCACCACCACCGCCACCGCCATGTCCCCGTTGGAGCATGACTGTGGCTCAAGTGGCAGCCCGGGTGAGGTCCTATATCGCAGCCCAGGATTGAGTGCGCGTGCTTGCTTAATTGAATGTCATCAGCGACCGCAACTCTAGTAGAATGCCGACCAAGTTCGCCAAGTTGTGCGAGCACCAGAGTACCCTCGCCATCTCCTTCAGGTGCTCGACGTTGTGCCTGATCTTGGAATAGTCGCATACAACAAGCTGAGCATCTTAATCCGTGACCATGTACTTGATCACAGGCTTGACGTTCCTGATGTATGGGTTCCCGTGCGTGAGTATGGCTTTACCATTGAGTTCGAGATTGTCTTCATGGTCATGCAGAGCTTCGCCGGCATGACCCTGCCTGCGCTTGATTGCGAGGACGAACGTAGCCACGCCTGACTCCTCCCTTGTACTCCCGGATTCGCACGCTATCCTGGTAGTGATTGTGTTAATATTCTTCCTGAACATCGTGTACATTGTGATAACCTCGGACGTGGGCGAGTCTTGAACGCACTCCCACACACCACATACAAAGAGATGAACCTGAGGATGATCTCTTTTCATAGCGCTGTCTAGTAGGGGTGTATCCTTATCCGGGCTCTTCCTTATATTATAGATCATAAAGCCTCCTCCTGATGCTATTACTAGCTTCAGACTTCCTATAGAACAGGAACTTATTCGAGACCATTAGCAGCATCTAGCATGAAGCTGTTCTGCCATCAAACAAGACGAGGGCATGGGATGTCCGCTTCTGAATATACAAGCAGAAGAATCCGCCCTTGATCCCACTCTTATCACATATCAGGATCCTCTTCTCGCTCGTCCTCATAACGATGTCCAATTTGGGCCACTTGGACTTGCTCCCGACCGGGTCCTTGCTTGACCACATGATCGCGCCTACGAGCAGCTTTTCCGGATTTCTTACCATTGGGGTCTTGATCTCATGCCCGTTGTGACAGCAGCTTGCAGACACAGACAGGCCCCATCTTTGGGTCCGTGGTTACGCAGTACATCCTATCCTGTACAGGAAGTCAAAGTTCTGGTCGTCTCTTGTGTTCAGCACCTCCATCGTTTCCCCCTCCGTGATTCACCAAGCAACACCATGTCTCCCTTTGGAGAATTCCCGCTGCGAGTACGCCCCATCGCCTGTGTTCTACGTTGTAAGTCGAGCTAGCCTCAATCAAGCAATTAACACCTTCGCCCGTGAGTGCTGTCATTACCATCGAGGCTTTATCAAACGCCCCGGCGACGTCGTGACTTCATCAATAATAATCAAACTGGTTGGTTTCCAATGACTTCTGCAATTCTTTTTCTTTGTCCTTATAAGCTGCGGGCTCTTGAACAATCCACCCAGGTCTTTCCCAATGTTCGCAGCACACAGATTAATGGCTTGTTGCTTTTAAGAACAGGCTAGCTCCGCGTAGGACCCGTTGGCAATGATCTGGTGGCCTGCCGGTAATTCTTTTTGCCAGAAACGTCCCCTAGTTGAAGCATTCATGTCCCCTCAAGGTGGTAGTTATGGAGACGGCAGTCACAATGCATCGGGAAACATATGAGCCTTGGAACGAGGGGCGGTGGAGGTGATGGTGTGTCGGCAACTTGGTGCGACAAGCGCCGGACTATCAATGCAGGCCATGGAACGGAACATGAGAGACTAGCTGTATTGACAGATATGTTATTGCGGATACATAAAGGAGGAAACGGGAGCCTAGCAAAGTGGGCGATGGTCAGGCGTCCGCTCGGGAGTTGAGCGAGCAGGACAGCGGCCGAGGGTGCATAGCAGCGGCGATCGATACAAGCAGGCTCTTAAGGGCAATTTCCTAGGCCAAGGAGGCTTGTCGTGGCTGGTCATGCTGTTCTTCCGGTTCCTTGTATTTATCCATGACCTGGGTAATGAAGTTGTCCTACTGTTCCCCTCCTTATTTAGCTGGCGGATTTGGCTTGGGGGCCCCGGTTAGCGGGCCTTGTGAGAGAGAGGCCAGCTGAAGATAGATGAAGTGCAGAGCAGCTGTGAATGCCACTCGCAACCAAACACGAGAGATGGAGCTGATAACACCTAGTCTGTCAAAAGGTATTGTAGGATGATCTGTGCTTATAAGCTTAAGTAAAGGAATGAAGTAGAATTACCGCAGAGTGGCAACTCGAATAGAGTGTGCAACGTCAAAAAAAATCCAGCACGTCCGGGAAGACGAACTGCCAAGCAGCCAGGCTCAGGTTGGTAGTGCCCGGCGGCCGACATTGCAGGCGCATAAATCTGTTGGGACCGGTGAATCTATCATTAGCTCATCCATGGGCCCAGCCCATCCACGAGCCCCTCAATGAACAAATCAATGAGTAAATCAATGAATCAATGAATGAATAATTGAATGTACCCACCAGTGCTAGCGGAACTTCTCTTTATATTGGTTTCTAGACACCAATGACCTCTGTTCGGGCCGTCAGAGAAGGAAATAAAAGGCAATATCAGATCCTGTCAACCCAAGTCACAAACACCCCCTTAAGCAAATATGTGTGCCGATATCTTCATCATTCAGGAGAAAATGCGGCATTTCCATCACGAACCTCCGTCCGCACGGCTTCCTATTCAACAACAACAAAAGTGTCCGCTTTCCCTTTATTCTCATTTCTCCATAGCCAACCAACCTCCCTTGACCTCCAGCTCGTCTGTCGTTCATCTAAGTGACACCATAGTGTTAGGACGGGGGGATGACCATTACCATCTCTCATCTAGAAATGGTCCGCAAGCAAACCACTTCTAGAGGTCGTCTATCATCAAAGCCAAGTAACACAAGAACTTCTCATCCGCAACCTCAGCACCCGGCGCAAGGTACGCCATCATGCCTCTAGCATCTGGCTCTGCGCGATAGCTCGATTTGTAGTTACTTCGGGCGGCAACCGACACACCAAACGGAGCTTTGATACTCGTAGCAGTACTGCTTTACTATATGAACCCATTTTTTGAAACCCCGGGTTCCGGAACGAGTAATGTCGGACTTTCGGCCCGGGTAGCGTGAGAAAGATGGGGGCCGCGCTGGAGCCGCCCTAGGGTTGGAAGAATGGGGCTAATCCGGGGGTCGTCGGCTTGATCTAGTCTACCAAGCTTGCAGCAACGACGACTTGTTTATTTGACCCTTTGAGTAGCCCCAAGTTGTCGTGGCTGTTTGATTGATTGACTCGTTTGATGAGCCTTGGACGGGAAGTAGTGCGGCCGTGACGCAGAAAAGACGAAGCCAGGTAATTGGAAAGCTTGACAGGTTATCAAAAGGGAGACACCAGCTGTCACTAAGCTGCATTTCGGGGTTCGCTTCAAAGGATGTGTTGCCTTGCGATGGCAGCCGTTGATCAGTGTCCTTGTCTTGGGTTGCATGATGAAGCTGGAAGAGCAGGCAGGGCATGGTATGACGCTGTTGTTCATTGAAAGCTCAAATCGAGCTGATGACTGCTGCTTGATGGTCTTCAGGTTTCCCCGGAAAGTGGGGGTGGTGGATGTCAAGAGCTGTTCGGGGGTGCAACTGGCGAGAAGTCGCCCCCAACCTTTGGTATTCGGTGAACCCTAATAACGATCCCGGAGGCTCTTGAGATAACTGGGTACCAGCCAGATATGTCCAGTGTTTGTTTATCGGCAGGCAAGAAAGACGTTTCAGCCAACAGACGGGTTTTCAGGCAGGCCATAAGTCAGGGGCCAGCATCACTGTAAAGGAATCTGTTGACGTGCGCGTCCAAGTGGATGCCACATAATGAGTAGCAAGTCCCGGCTATAACGCATGATAGCTGATCAGCCAAAGAATTGACATGTGGGAGCCACGTCTTTTGGGAATCATACCAGTAATCATCCCACAGTGCCACGGGTGCTTGTATACTGCTGTTGGCACCTTGTGTCACTGGCTCACTCGATAAAGGGCATTGATAAGCGGCAAGAATGCCAATTGGATGACTTGCTGGCCGGATGCTGTTGCCATTTATAAACCTGAGAATGAGATGGTGAGAGTACTTTCGGTGCTACTTATATTATTTCATACCACCCGAGCTTCTAGCCTATGCTTATGATATACTATAGATAACCTCTACTGCTCAGAGTCCTCTTTGACATTTTCCTATTCACGTTGGCCCCTTAAAGCTGAACATGACAGCACCGGAAGTCTCTAACTTTTAGGAGCACTTGTTTATATTGAGATTTAGACTTATTACGGAGGTTATCTGTTGAACTAGGATTGCATACGGGCTAAGAACTTATATGCAAGAGAAGTGATTAAAATTAACACGAATCATCAACTCGGCCAATATTAAGGTCCGTACCAAAGTATTGATGCGCAAGGATACACGTTGCTTGCCTGAACCTCAGCTTTCTTCACTCTCGCCGTGTTGCTGTCGATCTACTGCCACAAACAAGCCTCTAACTGAAGAGCACTCTTTGCTGGCTACATCCCCCTGAGCATGCTAAACCAAACTGCTTAGCGTTATCAGAAGTGTATAGATAAGAAGACTGGTAGGATGTCCCTTGGCGTCGTGGATTCCATGTTACTAACATCCTGTCCCGAGACGAAGATCTCCAATTCATCGCGACAAAGATAACCGTATCGAATCGCACAGCATGAATAGTTCACCGTGAGCAGCACTAGATAAATGTGAACTGAAGACAGAATTACAAACTCTGGAAGGTGTTTAAGCCTCCGATCCTCTTATGATTGACACTCTGACATTCTCGCTAGAACACCTGTCTTTTGGGAACTTGAGGCAGCGGTTTGAGTTGATGAGACCATAGAGGGCGATTATCTGACCTTAAAGGCTTGAATGATGCTGAAAGAGCGCTAGGCCGAATATGAAGAAATGTTATCCGCGCCAACCGTTGCAGCGCTTGAGTGAACTTTGGTTGCGGCTAGTGTTGCGGTAGATGGTGTACTTGGGGGAATGTCGTTCTCAAGTTGTTGTGTTCCTTTCTGTATTTATTGTTCTTATTGAAGCACTTGTCTTTCTTAAGTTCTCTAGCTGGAAGGGAAGAAGAGAAAATTCATAGAAGAAGTAGCAAAACACGATATCACCAGGCCATCGACCAACGGCAAGGAACATCTCAGACTGAAGGGCCTACCCAAGCGTTCACCGCACCCACCAGATATTCTTGATTAGCACCCTTGGAGAAGCCAAGGCCCCGTCAGATCAATAAAACACAAGGCAGTTCTCCCATCTCACCAACGTTCTCTGGATATCTCTAGACAATGCAGAGAAAACATGTACATATAATACCTTATTAATAACTAAAAAAGATGATAACACGAGCGACCGAGTCCATCACCCGCCAGCTCCGTTTCGCAGATATGCATTTTCATTTTCATGAACCATGTTTGCGGCGATATTTGAGCGGGACTGCGCAGCAGTAGCTCCCCACCAGATCGTGATATTGAACCACCTGCTGTGGTAAAACCTCGGTCCTCTCCTGTATTCACCGCCCGCTTAGCTTAGCATGGCCAGGTCTCCGCATATCCCCCCACAAACATATTCTTCTAGCCAGCCAGAAACCGACCATGCCGGCGTCTCGGATCTCTATCCTCGACGAACTGGCAGTGAACAAGCTTCTCAGCGGCCTCGGCCTCGTACAATCAGGAACCTGTTGGCAAGATGTCATCAGCAAGACAGCGATGAATAAAGAAGATTGGGGCTCACCTCAGCTGACCAGAAACATGCTCCATCTCGGCTGAATCCAGATAGCTCGTTCGTTTATCCAGGCCCTAAGCCATAGGGGCTAAAGGAGGACCTCCTAGGGGACGGTTGGTGATGCTGTAAGCGCACATAGGAAGGGCATCTCTAAAGACTCTCTCAATAGCCTTCAAATTATCCATCTTAACCTCTAAGAAGGTTCTTGCTTCGATAATGGCGGTCGGCAAGGCCGTCGTCGCGCTTGCCTAAAGGCGTGCCGAGATGCCGTCGGCGATGATGCACTTGAGGCCGCCAAGTTTGACGGCTGTTTCTGCGGCAAGCTCTGTTATGATGGCGGCGTCTGTGATGATGTCTCTCTTATCAAAGAGCTCGAACAAAGTAATAACTCATAACCCTCTATGAGCGATCGTTTCTGGTTGATCTACGAATAGCTTCGTGTATGCAAAGCAGGTCGATGCTCTTAAGTCTTGGGAGCCAGCCCGCCCTGAAGGAGACAAGTTTGTGAAGATCGTCCTTGGGCAAGACATTCCTGAAGGGGAGTAACACATTTCCATTTCTCACTGTTGGGGCGACATTGAACTAACACGGAGGTCACGGTGCAGTCTTTACAAGGTTTTGAGTTTATTATTCACGTTGTCACAGCTTCTTATACCACGCTCTCCCTTTTTTTTTCTTCTCCTCCTCCCTCCTCTCCCTCTGCCTCCTTGGCTTCTGATCTAACACCACAAGTGCATCCTTTACCCGCCCAAGCAACACCTCAACCCCCTCAAATGCATACCCCCCCCTTCTTCTTTGCTTGTACACGTATTCTATATAATGTTGTGTTGAACTCATACGCCCTCCCCGCCGCGTCCTCCAGTATCCCCATCGCGGTCTCAAGTGTAACCAGGAGGTTATCACGGCGTGGGAGGAGTGAGGTGAAGAGACGGTCATAGGCGTACAAGACGTCTTGGGCGGGGCTATATGGGGATGGTGCATCTCAGTCGGCGCGGTTCCGACGATATGGACGGGCGGGCGTTCCATGATTCATCCGCAATCACATTCAACTCACAATTCATTTGGGGGTAGATTGCTGACAGCGAGTTTGAATTCATTCAGCATACGGCCCTCCATCCCCTCGCCTGCCGTAGCGCCTCCAGGGCCGGTTGCGAAGGCACGTCGACGGCGTTGTGGTCGTCCCACCAGTTGGGCAAATGTCCCGTCACGGCGAGAAAGATGCCTTCAGCGGTGCTATTCCACACACCCTCTGGCCCTCCGTCCTTCTACCCCCGCCCTCCCTCCTGTTCTCGGTGTTGCTTATCGATCCCCCAGGCCATGAGGAGCACCGTGTCTCTCAATGCGCTGATCAGATTCCCCGGGCCGGGGCGCGTGCGGACGCCCGCCAGCACGCGCGCGAGGTGCACGGCCGCATCGTCCAGCAGGTCCCCGATGTCGTGGCAGGCGTCCGCGGGGATGGCGAGGGCGCGCGCGAGGGTGCACAGCTCGGCGAACTCGCGCTGGGCGGCGGGGAGGAGGGACGGGGGCGGGGTGGCGGTGTCGAGGAGGCGGACGAGGCGCGCCGCGCGCGTAGGGGTGGGCGAGGGTTGTGAGGTTGCGGAGGGTGATTGGTCGTGGTGGGCGTGGCGGTTTGGGGAACGGGCGGAGGAGGGGGAGTCGGGGCTGTTGAGGGCGGCTCAGCACGGCGGTGGCGGCGAGGAGGACGAGGGCCACGGCGATGACGAGGGATTCGATGATCAGGGGGACGAGCCAGCGCTGGGCGAGGGGGGGGGGTGATGATGAGACGGCGATGGGGTCGTAGTCGATGACGGTCAGGTTATCATGGCGATGCCCCGGGTCGGAGTTGCTGGAGGAGTTGTCGTTGTTGTCGTCGTCGTCGTCGTTGGCATCAAGAAGCACCTTGCTGTGGTTGGTGAAGTGGATGCGCAGGCGGCGGTGGGTGCGCCAGGAGGCGTGGAAGCACAGCGAGAGCAGCTGGCGGTCGGAGGGCAGGGGCAGTGCGAGGGGGAGGTTGAGCTGGATGGCATGGTCGTCTGTTTTGTAGTGGTGGTTGTTGTTGTTGTTGTTGTTGTTGACGATGATGCCACTCGTCTGATGCCGTCTTCGTGGCGTGGGCTGTGGGCCAGCATGAGGAGGAGGGCCGTCGGACGGGCGGCGGCTGGACTGGCTTCGCGTGACGGTCGGCATATTGCAGCACTTTACATCTACTATGTAGATAGGAGGACATGATGCAGGAAGGCGATGGGATGGGACGAGATGGGATGGAATGGGATGGGATGGGGTGGGATGGGATGGGATGGGATGGGATGCTGCGTGAGGAGGGTGGACCGGGCATCTTTGAAGACCCTGTTGCCATACATGGTTCTATTAATGGGACCGTAAATACGTCATCCTAACCTATCTACATGACGAATCTACCTATTCCTTGTTATTGTTGTTGTTATTGTTGTTGCTGTGCTTAACCGTGTGCGTATCCACGGCCTCCCGCTCCATCATCGCATGGCGATGCCAGCCAGTGCAGCACCTTGACGCGCGCCTCGCAGTCGACGGCCTCGAAGAGGTGGTCCTTTTGCTCTCGCAGGACGTGAGCCAGCCAGCTCATCGTCCATGTCCTGCAGAGAAGCGAACGGCCCGCACAGCGGCAGTGGATGTTGGTGTTGTTGCGGGAGGGCTTGGTGCTGCTGCTGCTTCTTCTGTGGCTGCTGCGGCTGCTGTGGCTGGGCCATTATGAAGGGCTGGAGGGCGTGGCCGGAAGCCCTGGCCCTGTGTGGCTGCACCTGTGGCGGCGTCTTGGTGCCCCGCCACGCCTTAGTGCTAGCTAGTGCAATGCAAGCTGCAGCTGCAGACGGAAGATGTTGACGGTGAGAAAGGGGTAGGTGGACGTACCACCCTGTTGGGGAAACTCCAATGCGACTTAGACACCTACCTTACCATAATCGATTGCCGTCACTTGTAGTTAGTTTTTTTTAGATCAGACATTATTAATCAATTGCTTAGAGAAAATTTGCCTATCCTTACGTTTAATCATACCCCTCCTGCGCGGCCTTTTTTCTAGCTCCCACACTAAGGTACATAAGTTTATTATTTAAATTAATTAAAATCGTCCCTAAAGAGTACTAGCGTTAACCGTGCTGCTTTTTATCGTTAAAGAAGAG
>MU846564.1:0-16451 GCA_030867225.1 Colletotrichum caudatum
GGGGGGGGGGGGATTGCTCCTTCGCGAGAGCTTGGAGCTTCACAGCGGGGAAGTCAACAAAACAATCAGCAAAGATTGAGCAAACGAAGAAGCCCCGGCAACAATACAGGCGGCGCACGAATCGACGGAGGGAGGAATCGTCGTCGTCGTATGTACAGGATTGGAGCTCTGATCAGTGGCAGATGCAGCTGAACAGAGGCAGGAAGGGAGAGAGAGAGAGAGATGGTGAAAGGAAGCGATTGGGAACAGGGGAGAGAGAGGGAAAGATGTTCCGTGTCGGGATAGAGTAGGTGAGTACGGATAGGATAGGATAGGATAGGTACATAGGTAGAGGACGGGCGGAAAGGCACAGACGACGGATGGATGTGAGGTGTCAGGTAATTTGCTACGTAGTACTACGTAGTAGTAGGTACCTTAGCTTAGGTAAGGAAGGTACGAATAAGGTAAGGCAAGGTAGGTACGTCTCTATTAGGTACCTACCTAGCTTACGTCTACTACTACTACGGTACCTTGGACGTGGTATTAAACACAAAACAAAACAGTTGCTTCTAGATTGGCGTGGATGGAGAAGAAGACATGGAGCACGGGGACACTCTTTTTTTTCTTCTTTCCTTTTTCTTTTGTTGCGACCCTGCACCGCGCCCAGCCAAGCCCAGCCCAGCCCGGGGTCGCTTCCAGACAGACCAGGCTCACTCAATTCAATCAATTGCGAATGTCTTCCCTCCCGGACTAGTCCAAGTACCTTGTACGCAGCAAGGCTTTTCGCCCCCGCCCCCCTTTCTCATTCATCGGGGACTATCAGGTTGGCCTGTCATCACTCTTGGGGACGCAGCAGCTGCCAGTACTATAGCTGCCATAGGCATATGACCTGACGGGTCCCTACTTGTACCTTCTCCACGCACTACCTTTAGACTACACAATCCAAGCATCCTACATCACCATACTATGACAATAGCACCTAGGGATGCATCGGATGGCATTGGCACAGGCACCGTAACACAGACAGGCGCATGCCAAGGTACCTACCCACCCAAGTATCCCCAGGGCACTCACTGTACCTGGGTAGTGTACCTACCTACCTAAACACTTCAGGCGTGCAATGCAGCACAGCAGACAGAGCAAGTACATGTCGCATTCTGCACGCATCAAAAAGTGTGTGTGTGTGTGTGTGTGTACTTAGATAGCTATCAGTGAGTCACTGTCGGCGGCGGCCATCGAGACATGTCACACTCGCAACCCTTCTCTCTTCCCCTTCTTTCCCTTCTCTTGCCGTTCGTTCCCTTATTCGGACCACAGTCGTCGGCGGAAACAAGGGGAAACATCTACAGAAGGCAAAGTGCCGGGCACCAAGGCGCGGCTCTCTCGCTTCAGGGGAGCTACGACTGTGGGTCGACGCCCTAGTACATGTACACACACTAGTAGTCTGCTCTGCGACTGTCATTTGCTGGCATCTGTCAGCAAGCCAATCAGATTCCGAGCCATCCCATCCCACCCTATTCTCCAAGTGCCTAGACCTAGGTAGAGCAGGTACGTATCGCATCTCCGCTTCCCATGCGTATCGTTACACCTCCCTGCCGCCGCGACGTTTCCAAACCTCACATCTGTCTGCCGCGAAGCAAGCGCCGCCTTGTTCCATCGTCTTCATGCAACCACTCGACAGCCCCTTTCGACTCGCCCAGAGTTCCAATCACAAGATAGAAACCCGCCGCCGGATCGCCGCAGGTATGGCATGGACGACGACCACCCCCCCCCGACGCTGGGCTGGGTTGAAACAAACCATGGACGTGGCAAGCCCGTCCAGTACCTAGGTGTCCGTACGGAACTGGCGCTTTCAATTGATCAACGAAGAGACCCCGAAGCCCGTCATCAATCGAACCCCTGAGCTACACGGCACACTACCTATGTACATTGGCAGTATGTAGATGACTGATTGACTACCCACAGTTAGCAATCACCACCGATCCCCGCCACTCCTCTCAGCGTAGACTGTGTCCCGTAGCACGTCCACTCGCCTTCTCGGCTCATGGTTATCGTCAATAGCTCGTCCTCTGCACGACTCGTTGTGGCCACATGGTGGGCAGAAGGGGGGGGGGGGGGGGGAGAATCCCCAAACGACTAGGGAAAAGGGGCCTGCCTGCGCGGTTTACACGCCCAAATTGACCCCGAAATTTGACCTCAGGTGGCCCGGAACCATCACCGTTCGCCCCCCTGTCCGTCCGTCCGCCCGTCCATCCATCTGGCTTTATTGTCTGTCGTATCCGTACTTCTTCTGATTCGCATTTCCCTTTTGGGCTTCACTCTGTTGCTCTTCCATTGACCAAGCCATCGGATGGGGACGGCCGACCAACGGCCTCCCTCACCCTCGGCCTCTGGCCTCTTCTATTCTATATACTTTTATTACAGAGCCTTCATGCAGCAAGATGCCGTAGAGGAGCAACATCCTGGGCTGTCAGCAAGTCTTCTTTTTGAGCTCAGTTCTGCCGTCACCCCTCCGCCAACGTCTCTTTCAACCGCGCTCCCTAGCCCGAAATAGTAAAGAAAAAAAGAGAAAAAAAGGGGAAAAGGACAAGAGAGGGAGGGAGGGGGGAAGAAGAAGAAGAAGAAGAAGAAGAAAGACATTGACTCTCGCTGCCCGCGGAATCACACCTGCTCCCGGCTCTCCCCGTCAAAACGTCCGCCCCAGCATGTCTCGCAAGCGAAATAAACCAGAAACAAAAAAATAAAGAAGAAAACAGAAAAAAAAAGACAAATTCAAATTGGAATAAAAATAAAGGCAACCCCACAGATCCCTGCGTGTCACGTCACACATCCCCCCCTAAAACAAACTGCGTAAAGCGACGCCCAAACCGCGCTGTCAGCCCGCATGTCACCGCGCGCCCCCTCCCCCGCCCCGGTGTGTTCATGTGGCGCCCTGCCGTTGGCCCCAGGCCCGGTTCGGGTTTCTGCGACCACCACAAAAGGGGCCGCCCCCTTCATCTTGCTCCAGAGTTTGGGTAGACAGCGTAGCACATACATACAGTACCGGCTCAAAAGTCTGCTTACAGCAACTGGGATGGCCAATCAAAAGCTATAGTGGATGGTTAAGGCACATGGCCTTTGGTGGCGTACTGTGAAGTGATCTCAAGCTATTAGTGGGTTCCCCTTCAGCTCTTCGTTAGGTTATCCTTATTGCTGTAAACAGACTTTTGATCTAGTACTGTAGATAGTACATACCTCTGTACCTATGCACCCGGCCGAGCACCCCTCTTTGGCTTTTTGTCTAATGATGTGCCGGCGGCCTACCTGAAGAGTTCCGGGGCCCTGTTTTTTTCTGACGTCCGGATCTTGGTCAAATCACAGTTGTACGTACGCATGCATGTACGTGGACGCATTGCTCCATGTTCACAATGGTAGCCAAGTGGGACGAACATCCAATGTCAAGACGTAGAGATTAAACAACAAAAAGCAGAACCCGTCCCTTTATTTACTCCCAGCTAATATTACAAAAAACTCTCTCTCGACGGATAGAACCGTCCGACACATAAAACACTCCTAGTAGTCATCGTCCGAGTCCGTGTCCTCGTCGGGCACGAGAGCGCGGTATCTCCGACTGGCGAGGTCCTCCTCGATGCCGCCCTCGCTCTCCGGGTCGACGTATCCCTCTCCGCCGAACAGGCTGAGCGCAACGGGCAGGAAGATGAGCGCGTGCGTGCCCGCGAAGATGACGAGCGCCAGCCACACCCGGAAGTAGTAAATCTCAAAGATCTTGGACCTCGTAAACGCGAGCACGAAGACGCCCAGGAGCTTGGTGACCGTGATGCCCGAGAAGACGGAGCTTCCCACGTTGACCAGCGCCGTCCAGGCCCGCGCGTCGCGCCCGCGGAAGCGGTTCTTGGCGCGCTCCATGACCGTGCGCGAGGGGAACACGAAGGCCCTCGCGATGTGGGCGCAGAACTCCACGCCGATACCGACGCAGATGATGAGGTTGACTAGCGACACCGCGTTGAGCGACACGCCAAACACGGCCATCGCCCCAATGATGTCCACGACCGTCATGCAGACCGTGACCGTGACGACCAAGGCCGTCATCAGCGACCCCAACAGGATCGACGTAATGACAAAGATGATTGCCACTGCCGACCCAAGGAGCGTCGCCGTCAGCGACACGATGCTGGCGTATTGGTCAAAGAAGATGTAAAAGAGACTGTAAGGGAACACGTCGGCCCCCGTCGAGCGGCTGATGTCGCCCGCGATTCTTCGCGCGGCCGACATGGCGTTGATGAAGTCTTCCTGGCTGCGCAGCGGCGTGTGCATCGTCCTGAAATGGCTGGCGGGGATCGTGTCCTTCTCCGCGTCAATAACCACGGCCGAGCCATACGACGCCTGGCCTCCCAGCGGGCAGTCGTCGTTCGTTGGCGCCTTGAGGAACTTCTCGAGGTAGTGGATGAACTCGCCGTCCTGGGGCATGCCGGACAGGGTGATGTTCCAGGGCGGGTTGCGGTCGGCAAAGCACGCCTTGCCCTTCTCCACGCAGCACGAGTCGCCCAGGTCGGGGTTGAGCCACAGGAAGTAGTCGTCGATCCAGCTGGCAGCAGGCGAGGAGATGTACGAGACCTCGGGCCTCTTTCTCTCTCCCTCCAGGATGTTGGCGAGAGAGAACTGGTCGCATGTCGTGAACCTGGCGCAGATCTCGCGTTGGTTCTTGCGCGCGGTCGCGTTGAATCCCTTGGTGACAAAGTAGACGGGCGGTCCCGTCTCCATGTACTTGTAGAGATCGTTGAAGTAGGGAATGAGGTAGGACCCATCGGGGATCGCGACACGCTGGTCCAGGCCGAGCTGGACTTCGGGGATGAGGGCGATGCCGGCGGCAAAGAGGCCGAGGAAGATGGCGATGATGATGGCCTTGACCTGCTTTGCAAGAATGGTGGGCGCGTACGTCCGACGGATGAACTGCTGCAGCCAACTCTCCTCCGGCACTTCGTAGAATCGGGCGTTGGCGTTTCTGTTGCTGCCGCTGAGGTGGACCCGAGCGGCCTTGACTTGGAGACAGGGAATGCAGTCTGCCCGGTGGTCCTCGACACGGATCTGGTTCATGGCCAGGAAGGACACGAACAGCGTGATCTGGAGGATGGCGTTGATGAAGACGGCGCCGGCGGCGTAGGCGGCAAAGTTGCGCACCGCAGGCATGCCGACAAAGGTTCCGAGAGAAAAAGCGACAGTCTCGGTCAGGGCCGACAAGAGGATGGACGGTCCCATGCGGCCCAGTGCCTTGGCGATCCGCTCCTCGACCATTTCATCGGGGTGGCTGACGTTGACTCGCTCGAACTCGTGGACAATCAGAAAGATGTTGTCGACGCCGACGGCAAGGACTATGAAAGGAATGACCTCGGCGATGATGAGCGTGGCCTTGAGACCAAACCAAGAGAAGAGACCGATGGAGGCGCTGATGGACATGAGAACAATCAAAATGCCGACAACACCGAGGGAGAACTTGGACTGAACCAGGGCAACGGCTGGGTTCCTGAGCATATCCCGGAACGAGAGCGTCGTGGACCCGAGAGCCAGAGATGCGTAGAGAAACATGATGATGTAGCTGATGATGACGATCTTGGCGTCAGTGTTGGTGGACTTGTTCAGCTCCTGCTCCAGACTGATCTCGGTGGAAAAGGACAAGCGGAGACCACGGTCCTGGGCCTCCTGCTGGGCCTCCAGAAGACGGTCTCGCAGTGCAATCTCCCAATCAACGGCGTGCTCAACAGCCGGGCTGCCTTCAGCTGCGTTCTGAACGACCCAAGTGACGGTGATGGCTGTGGCGTTGACCGGGTCGTCCTTGTAACCGCCCAGGATCATGTTGGGCTCGATAGGCAGGCCGAATTCGGGACGACACTCGACGGGCGACTTCGCGCACTGCCGAAGCTGGTCCTGCCAGTCGTTCTTGCCGACGAGCGAGGGCTCGTTGTCATAGTAGGCTGCAACAGACTGGACAACACAGGCGTTGCCAGTGGGCTTCAAGCAAATGTCGTCCAGAGTGGCGCCGAACTTGGCGCCCTTCAGCTGCCTGACACTCTTCTCGACGTCCATCCACCAGAGCAGCGTGTCGTAGCTGAGGACGGGGGCGGGTTCCTTGGAGTGCTGGTCGTTTACCAGGAACGCCTTCTCGGCACGGTAAAAGGGACCGAACTGCTCATCGAAAAAGGCCTTTTCCTGCGCGGCAGGAGAGGTAGGGCTGACCCAGAGACGCGCAGGGTCCCGTTCGAGGTCGAACCTGACCCATCCAGCGCTGAGAGCGATGACAAAGATGAGAGTCACGCCAATGGTGATTCCCTGGTAGCGTGCCGCTGCGTGTCCCAGCTTGTTGAAAGCCGCGTCGCACCAGGTGTTGATCTTGTAGTATCGCTGAGGACGGTCAAACATGGCACCGTTCTGAACCAAGTCGCCCTCGTCCTCGTCGTCACTGGGCGACGCATCTTGCAGCAGCCTGAGGCGCTCGCTCTCTCTTCGGGCACGGCGTCTCCAGGCAATGTGCCCGATGACCCCAGCCACGGCAGCGAACAGCAGAACGCTGTACGTAAAGATGGCAGCAAAGGAGAGGCAAGGCAGAACGCCAACATGGCACTCGCCAGGCTTCGAGACTGCGGGGAGCTCTGGGCACACGGACGGGCAGTCGACACATGCACAGCGGTAGTTGGGGTCCTCGTCGTTGCACCTCTTGGACTTCAGGTCGCGGGGCGCCATGCCGGGCTCGCTGTACTCGGTGGGGAAATTGATTTGGAAGGGAGACCCGATGACCTTCTCGTCTCCCAAGAACTTGAGCAGCTGGGTGTAGTTCTTTGCGCCGCCACCGATGAAGTCAATGGCCCTCGAGTTGGAGGGTCCAAACTTGACCTCCTTGCAGCTGTCGAAAAAGCCAGTGCCGTAATCCTTTGAGATCAACTGGTCCAGCTCCGTCACCATGGCCTTCTTGTTCTTCTCCTGGGTCTTTGTGACATTCAAGAAGAGAGACTGATCGGGGGAGCAGGTAAAGGTGCAGAATAAGTTGAAGAAGTTCTCCTTGCACGCCGGGCAAGAGGAGATGATCTGGTTCGGAGTGCCGAGTTCGGAGGCAAGGGACTTGACCTGTAGGGACGCACGTCAGTGAGTCCGCTCGCTTGCAGTGGATGTCGGGATGGTAATTACCTGGTCAGCATCGCAACAGACGGGGCCGGATTTCCATTTCTCTCCGCAAAGGTCGACGATCTCCTGGCGCAGCTTCTCATCGGGATCCTTGGCCAGGCCGTTGTCGGGGCACGGCAGTTGCTTGCCAAAGAAGCTCTTGGAGCCGCAGTGGCCGCGCATAGCACATCGTCCGGCCTCATGCTTGGGCGTGAATGGCTCTGCTGTCGCACTGCTGCTCAGACCGGCCAGCAGCAGGCCGCCAGCTCCAAGAAGCTTCCACAGCGTCATGGTGGGGTGTCGTCTCTGCCGCTCAGCGGCGATGTTGGGGCTTTTCGTCGGTGCTCCGCAGAAACGTCAAGGTATGGGAAGGAGGGCGAAACCAATAAACAAGCGAAGGAGGATATCGCCACGAATTAGCTCAGGATGAAGCAAGACGACAGCGCCGGTGGGAGATGTGGGATGGAGGAAGGATGGCAGAGAGGAGGATGGAACGGTCGGATGTTGGAGGTCGGGTTGAGGTGCGACACACGATACACCTCAGCAAGCTGCCTGGAAGCTCCGGTAACACTAGTGACCTACCAACCTACCTAAGTACGACTGTGCGCGCCTGCGTGCCTGCGTCATTCAAGTGCAACAGCGTGTGTCAGTGGGCTACTGAGCTACCGTCCAGCCTGTAAAAGTGGAGACGAATCCTTGACTAAGGGGGCCAGCTGCGGAGCGTTCCATTGGTTGGCTCACTCCCAGCCACTGCGCTGTCACTGCTACAGATATCGATGGCGTCACGGCTCCAGTCACGTGGCAATCAACTATGAAACTTGCCCAGAATGGAACAAACCCGCCTAATAACCTGACAAGGTAGAAAATGTCACGTGTATGTATGCGTGAGCCACCATCTTGTGGCTAAAGCACCACCTACCTAGCTGAGAGCGCGGGGAGCAGCAAGGGCTTTGACCGTGGAAATCATCATACTGTGGCGCTAGAAATCCAAGAGGTTCCTTCTTGAACGCACCCTTGAGATCGTTCAGGCGATGATCACCAAGTGGCAATAAAGGGATGAGAAGCATCTCCAGATTCCGTCGCAATGATGAGAAGGCACTGTCAGGATGTGAGGTTTGTTTCTTTCGCAACATTGACTTATCAAGAAAGGTGCCCAGAAACTAGCACGGCCCGCAGTCATTGGTAAGGCTCTTGCGTTGATCATGAGAGTGAGCTGTTCCCCAATATCTCCCCAAGGCAAGCGCATCTGTTGGGTGTTGGAAAACGAACGCTTAGCTTCCTGCGATTGGTGGCGTTGGTAGTCTTTATCTGACACATGAATGGCCTCTTTCTACGAATCGCTACTCTATAGGCGAGGGGAGGGATACGGCATCAGGGCGACCAGGACACTGAAAGTCTTCACATCTCCCCTTCGAGTGTGCGGCTTCACGCACAGATATATTGAGCTGTGTCGTCTTACTAAGTTGTACAGTTGGCCTGCCTTTTGAAATCAGTGCTGACCTGATCTACAGAGAGTCGGCCATCAACCTCCTCCTCGAAGCGTCATCGTCACACATTCTCACGCCCCTTTCCCCCCCTCCTCCCATCCCAATATCTTTGGTCCGAAATTGTACCACCCATACATCTCGACGCTCCCGAGGACGCAGAGCCCGGCCATCAGCCAGAGCCGCGCCCGCGGGCTTGTCGTGATGTGCCCGAGGCTAAAAACGGGAACCTCGACCGGGCCCTTGCCCGGCTTCTTGCTGTTGTTCTTGTTGCTGACGCTGTTATCCTTTCCCGGAGCGGGGCCGGCGGCCATGGCCGCCCGGGGCGGTGCTGTGGAGAACGCGGCACGTAGGGGCGGGGCCGCAAAGGTCCTGCTTGCGATGCGTGCTGTTGCCGTGGACATGGCTGGTTTGCTTCTCTTCCCCCTTTCGACTGTTCTTGTAGGCTTTCCTTGACACGAAAGATATCTTCTCGTTGGACCCAAGGCTGCAGGATTGCTTTGCTTGTACTGTGTAGAGCGGTCCAGGGATACGGGTGCCTTTCGATAATGGTCTGCATTTCCCAAGGCTCAGCTCGCACGCGGCATGCTGGCGGGCTTATTATATCCTCGCTCCGTCGCTAATCACAACCCGAGCGTCTGCTTTGTGCGAGGGATTGCGCCTCATTCACCTTTGAACAGCCGGCCAAGCGTGAACGTGACTTACTCCAGCCGACTGCACCCGGGATTGCGGAGACAGGCCTGTCAGCTCGGGGGAACTCTAGAAGGTCCCGGGTACCCCAAATTGCCTCATTCGGTCAAGTGGAGAGATGTGGTGGATTGGATGAGCTCCGCTTTGGCATGCATTCTTACACTCTCATATCTATCATTCAGCCAACTCCCATGCCATCATGTCGACACCAAACGCCCCCAAAACCTAAGCAAAATGCAGGCTCATAAAGCAATCACGACTTATTAATCGTCAGTGGCTTGAAGGGTTTCCTCAGCCGGTCTATTGGCGCAATGCCCCCTTCCTTCTTCAATGCGGCAGGTCGCTTGAACCCTCCAAACCCGTTTGTTGCCGTTGGCGCGTGCAAACAACTAGCTGGCCGTTCTCGGACAGGCGGCGGCCGGTCCGTATCTTGGTTCTCCTTCTCAGGCGATGCTGGTCGAGGAGAGGAGCTCGAGAAGTTTGCATAGTGTTTCTTGAGCCCCGCGGCACCTTCGACCGCTGGTCTCGCAGGCTTGGATGGCAGCTTGCTTGCTCCAAGCCGGTGTCCACTAAGGCTTGGCGCAATTGCCGGGGCAGGCTGTCGCGCCTGATTACGACTCGGAAGTTCAGGCGGCTCTTGGAGGGCCGAGCGTGACCGTGGAGCGAATGCGCGGCTTGCTACTGGGTCGGCAGCGACCGGCACATCGGGCCTGGACCTTTTGACAAACCCCAGAAGACTCTGCTGGTCGGCTGGTCGCTTCGTCGTCCCCCTTCGAGGCCCGGTCGACTTTGGAGGGCCCGAGTCGCTGCGTCGGGCCGATGTTGTCGCCATTTCATTCGCGGCGGCAAGCATTTCCCGAGCTGCGCTCGCAGTCGTGAAGCCAGGCAGTGTGAAGTCGGACGCACCATCCATCGTCGTGGAGGCATGCCACGTCGAAACTAGCCGGGCATCGGTGTCTTCCAGTGCCGACGTCGCCTGTGGCCGAGGACGCCGCGGCCATTGCCTGTTTCCGCCACCAGCATCAACCTCGAAAGAGTCCTCTGGGTCCTCGGGGTACAGGTTGTCCTCGGGCCGTTCCAGAACTGGCATTTCTTGGAAGACTTTGTCTTGCGACGGCACCTTGGACTCTCGTCGCAGTATGCGTCCGATTTCTTGCAAAATCCCGGGTTCGAAAGATGGACCGCGTTTCCTAAAGTACGGGTGAATCTCTGATGGAATAAACTTGGACAACTCTGTACGCTCGCCCCCGCTTCCCCGGTGCTGCGAGCTGTACATCGGGCAGCTAAGATAGAGAAGCGACTGGGCCCGCGTCATGGCCACGTAGAGGAGACGGCGCTCTTCGTCAAGGTCCTCCGACCTCATGTGTGGGATAGATCCATTATAGACGGCAGGGACGAAGACGACGGGCCATTCCAGGCCCTTGGCTGCGTGAATGGTCGAGATGGTCACCAGCGGCTTGTTGTCGGCATCGCCTTTTTGCTGGGCGTCCGACGCCAAGGAGACATTGGCCAGGAAGCGACCAAGAGCGTCGTTTTCTTGTACTTGCTGGACTCCGTCGATCACCGGGAGACGATCTTCATCCGCTGTTGCGCTCAGATCCCGCATGAAATCTCCCGCCAGACTGATAAACTCCTGCACATTGGCCCATCGCGTCTCGTGCTCGTCTGGGTAGTTCTCTTGGAGATATTTCTGGAAGTTGAGTTGCGAAAGCAAGCTTTCAATCAGATCGACCAAGTGATAGTACGGACTTCCGGTGGGAGGCTCCTGAATCTTCTTCCCAAGTGCCGAAACCAACCTGAGCAGCTCTCCGCTGATCTTCTGTTCCATGGCCTTTTTGATGCTCGTCTTTGCTTGCCGTTCCCCTCGGCAATGCTTGTTCAGCAATGCCCAGACGCTCAGCTTGGAGCTTTCGGCTTCCTCGAGAAGCGACTTGATGGTCGTGTGCCCGATACCGCGGCGAGGCACGTTGATGATGCGGGCCACTGCGTCGTTGTTGTCTGGTTGGTGGATGACGCGCAGATAGTCCAGGATCACCTTGACCTCGGCGCGCTCGTAGAACTTGAACCCGCCGACCATTCTATATGCTATTCCAGATTTGCCAAGGGCTGATTCGATATGCCTGGAGAGGGATGCTGATCGCAGAAGAATTGCCACGTCATCGTGGGTAAGCATTTTGTCCGCCATCATCAGAACCCTCTTGATCTCCGACACGATCCATTCGGCCTCGACGGCGGAAGACTTGAGACGTCGCAACACCGGCCGGGTGCCTTTGTTGTGTATGGGCAACAGCAGCTTCTGGTACCGTTTCTTGTCCTGTTGAATCACCTTCAAGGACACGTCAAGGATTGCCTGCGACGAGCGGTAGTTCTCCTCGAGCGAAATCTCGTCCGTGTCTGGATAGTCTTTGAGAAGACGATACAGGTTTTTGATCTCGGCAGACCGCCAGCCGTAAATGCTTTGATCAGGGTCTCCGACGATGGTGATCCTCTCCCTTGCCTGAGCAAACAGCCGCATGAGCTCGTACTGGATCCCATTTGTGTCTTGGTACTCGTCGATGAGCACGGCCTGAACGTTAGCAACACAGGATGGGTGCTTCCGCAGCAGCTCCACACACCGAGTCAGCAAGTCGTCGTAGTCCAGCAGGTTGGAACGCTCGAGGTGGCTCTGGTACTCGCGAAAGCATGTTTCCAGATCGCGGCTTTGTGGGACCTCTTTGCCGTTCCGCTTCTGCGGAGTTTGGCCGTCGCCCTTTGCCTTTTTCTTGCTGATCCATGATCTCGCAACCGGAGGATCTACCGAAAGCTGGAATCGCTTGCATATCCTCTGGATGATGGATCTCGAATCAGCATCGTCTGCGATGGCGAATTTCTCGTCTAGCCCAATGCGTTTGCCATAAGCTGCAAGATAGCGACGCGCAATGCTGTGGAAGGTGCCGAGAACAATCTTTTTCCCACGGTCATCCCCGAGGGCCTTGGTGATGCGTTCTTTCATCTCCCGCGCGGACTTGACCGTGAAGGTGGCGACGACGATGTCAGCGGGGGCATAGCCGACATTGTCTAGAAGCCAGACGACGCGAGAGGCCAGAGTGTGCGTCTTGCCGCTTCCAGGACCGGCCAGGATGGCGACTGTAGACGCCTTGGAGGTGACGGCTCGGCATTGTGCTGGGTTCAGGGTTGCCAGGATAGATTCGGCTGGGCCAGTGGCCGAGCTGGACGAGTTCATCGTCGAAGAGCGACCATTGGCGGGATGGAGCACACCAGATGTAGGTATTGGTATTCAGGAGGCAAGTAAGCAATCAATGGGTGAGCCGCATGTCCCCTCGTCGTCAGCGGCTGTCGCGTGCTGTAGGATGGCCGACGCGTTTGGTAGGATGCACAGTGGCGACGCCGGCAGCCATGTCAACATCGCGACTTCCGGCACGGTGTCACATGACTGTAGTATTCATAATGCCACGTGACAGCGCACGTGAGGCAGCAGTAGCACTGCGCGTTTTTTGCCCCGTTGCGCACGTGCCAATGAGTATCTTCGGTTCCACCCTCAGTTCCCCTCCCTCCGCCCCTCACCGGATACTGGGCGTTGCAGCCCACATGCCGGCCGAAGGCGCGTAGGAATGAATGCCCTGACACCCTCAGCTTTCGCCAATTTCCCTTTGCGGCGACTTCAAGACTACCCTCATACGCAGTACTCACTCGCGCACGCTTACCAGACTATCGGGAGAGCCGGCACTTTTCGGCTTGCGTTAAAGTTCGTGGTGCCAATCGGTCCACTTCTTTACCTCGCGCGCCCAGGGCTGTGCTGTATTTATCTTAGTCCACGACCGTGACTGGCTCTCGCCCAGCCGTCGCATCTTGCCGGATCAGGATGCAGCAGTCGTCGGCAGTTTGGCAATCCGTTGCAATCTGGTCCTGAGTCTTTGGGCGAACACCTTACTCAGTGACCTACCTACACGGCCTGAATCACCTAAAGGAGATCAGGAGGTGATCCCTTAGCCCTACGCCCAGGCAGGCCATCAAACATGCCGCTGACTCGGCGAATAATTGGAGGTTTGTCCTTCACCAATCGTCCCATCTCGTTGCTTCCTTATCGGTACCGACCGATGAGAGAGTGGTGCAACAGATGCCCCATTGAGCATTGAGATACGGTTGGGTAGTATGGCACGGACAAAGTCTACCCGCATGTGCTTTGATGACTCGCAAAATGATCCTCTGCCTACCGGCCGAAAACAACCCGTTGCCCATCCAAGATGCCAGGGTTTCCCCTCTCTGCCACGCATGATAAGTTGAGCGGGTGGAAGTCTATCTCAATGTCCCATCGGCCGATCGGGGAGAGGACGGTCTCAATCCTATCACGGTGACGAGGCTAACGATCATCACGCTCTAATGCTGCCCTCGATGTGAAATCACACTGAGGCAGACATCCCATTCGAGGACGGTCTGTGATGTTACCATATAGGGTGGCCAGGGGAGGAACGGCCTGTGCGATCAGTCGCGTCTGATTGCAGGAGAGGCGCCATGCGGTCAGAGGGAGACAGAGCAGGGTCGGGAGACCGAGAGCCACGGTCCATGGGCCGACGCAGGGACAGGCCTCTTGTGACTGGATATGACCGCCCGTCTTTCTTCATCGGCGCAACGGTCGAGGACGAAGACAGGACGAGAGAGTGCGAGGACCACAAACGACTGGCCGAATACCGGCCGACTCTCGGGGGAGAGAGAGAGAGAGAGAGAGGAGGGAGGAACCGCTCACCTTTTTCACCACCTCCTCCTCCCCCTCTCCTCTCCTATCCAAGACCGGAATACGGTGCTCCCGCCTCTCAATGGACGGGCCGTTTGTGGCCCTGACCGACATGCCATCGACCTGCACCGACGAATTGAGTTGGCAAAGAGTCGATTTGGGTGTGGTACAGCGCGGGGTCTGGTCAGCTCTAATGTGACGGAGGAATCCAATCAAGACCCTAGCAATCGGGCTGGGCGCTTAAACACCCCTGCCATCACGACGATCCGTCCAACCACGCAGCCGGATGCCCTTGACGCTCCCGCCTCCCCCTCGCTCGGTAGAGGACAATAATAGTCACGGGCCATCGTGGGCGCTATCATTGTTGCTCGTCGCCATCGAGGCCATCATGCAAGTGCGACCGCTTTGCAGGATTCGTGCCTGCAGAGGGGGGGAGGCTCCAGCAAGTCAGAGTGCAGAGCACACGGTCAGCGCCAACCTCGCGCGGCATTACCGAATCTCACCAGCCGCTATATACCCTTTGTGCGCCATATCCGTGCCTTTCCATGTAACTTCTCCATCACAATGTGTTTCGGACCCTCCTCCAGGACCTCCAGGAGGTAAGATCATCAAAGCTGGGTTTGAATTTTAAAAAGAGTTGCCGTGTCCACACGCCGGCTCAATATGAAACCTTCCCAAGCCTTTATCAACCTTTGTCCTCAACCTCGACTTCGTTTCTTGTCCGTCACTTTCCTCTTTGCCTTGCTCATTTGCTCCAGCCCTACCGCCGCGCGTGTAGCACCCTCTATCCACGAGACTCGCAACAGCAATCTTCCAAACACCAAGAGGGATAACGCACCCTCACCCGAGGACGGATCCCCAGCATCATCTACCGGTGCCTTCGGAGACCCTTCACATCTTCCTTACCAGATCGGCGCCATCGTCGGCTCGTACGGAGTGTCCCTGGTGCTGGTTGCCGCTTTATTACTCATCCTGTCCAAGAGACGTCGTGAAGCCCTAGCCGCCGGCCAAGAAGAAGAGGTCGAGTTCGTAGACCCGAAGCCCCACCTGCCAAAGCTCACGCTAGAGGTGCCGAATTCCCCCCGGAGCATCCCGCGGAGCCCCGTTCGCAACTTTTCGTACCCCGCCGCCGACGAATATCAGACGCCGGAGTACCCGACTCCCCAGACGCCCTACATCACCCCAACGCCCACCTCGACACTTCACGCCCCCGGGGTCGACTTCGCCGTGGACCAGCGTGTAGTCGCAAAGGACAAGAAGATGGCGCAGACGCAGCTCGAGGAAATGTACAAGTACGTGATGGAGCAGGAGGAGGCCAAGGCGGCGGGCATCAAGCTGGAAGGCTCGCCGGTGCTCCCCAACGGCCCGCCGCCGTCGCTGCCCACGCCGACGAACGCCGGGTTCAGCAGGTCGACGCTCAGGAAGGAGAAGCACAAGCCGGGGAACCTGAACCTCGGGGAGGACAAGGGCGAGAAGAAGCAGTCGAGGGCGTCGTCCATCTTCGCGGCGCTGCGCTCGCCCAAGAAGCACAAGGAGGTGCGGGGCATCAGCATCTCGTCGCCCATCATGACGCCCATGACGGGCACGTTCCCGCGCCAGGAGTCCCAGGAGCTGAGCGCCATCCCGCCGCGGCAGTACGCGCCGCCGCCGCCGCCGCCGGCGGTGCCCGGCAGCGCCATGGCGGCGTACGGGGGCGGGCATCAGCAGCACAACGGCCAGATTTCCCCCGTCAGCCCGGAGCACTCGCCCGAGAGCACGCAGAGCATCGACGAGAGGATCGGAGGGCAGATGCCGGTCGGCCACGCCCGGAACCACTCGGCGGCCGTGTCCGAGACGGAATACCACTCGGCCGTGTCGGAGAGGTCCACCGCCCCGCTCATCGGGCTGCCGCAGTCCCCGAAGCCGGGGGCGCGGTTCTCCAACACGCTCCCCGCGTCCCCGAAGCCCGGGTCGTCGTTCCAGATCCCCCCGGCGGCCGGCGGCGGCGGGTTCCGCTCCAAGGCCCCCTCGGCCGTCCGCACCGGGGGCAGCCTGCCGCTGCGCGCGTACGAGCCCGCGATGGGCTCGCCCTCGCTGGCGCAGCAGACCACCAAGCAGACCGTCTTCACCCGCGCGGGCCCGCTGTCGCCCTCGGGAGCGCGGACGCCGGCGACGGGCATGGCGGTGCCGTACTCGCCCTACCAGCCCTTCACGCCGTGCGTGCCCATGACGCCGTCGTTGGTCACCAAGGCCGACCGCAAGCGGATGAAGAAGCTGGAGCCCAAGACGCCGACGATGGAGATGGTCCGGAGCGATAACGACATCTGGTAAAAAAATAAAAAAAAAAATAAAAAAAAAAAAAAAAAAAAAAAAAAAAAAAAAAAAAAAAAAAAAAAAAAAAAATAAAATAAAAAGAAAGACAAGAAACCGAAAGT